>PVIJ01018472.1:0-26267 GCA_004024925.1 Scalopus aquaticus | reverse complement strand
GGGGGTGAGGAGGGAGCCGGAGGGAGGGGAGGGAAAGGGCACAAAATGGAACAGAAAAGAACACAAGGGACCATGGAGATGGATCACGGGTGAATTGGTGGTGGGCTACCCAAGGGGAATGCAAAATGTAAAAGACATAAATAACAACAAAAATATATATTATAAAAATAAAAAAAAGAAAGGAAAAAAAAAAGATTTTACAGTTTCCCCCCTGAAAAAAATAAATAAATAAATAAATTGTATAGAGTATATTGAGTGGGAAAGGTTGAATTTTTTAATATTTGGGGGATTTGGTAAAAGATGAGGATCTATCTGATTTGATATTCCTTTCCAATAGCAAAATTTCAAATATAATTTGTTGAACTACCTGCCTCTGTTTTCATTTTGAAGCCTTTTTAATCTATACCAAGTTCTAGTTTAGGAATATCTATTCTATTCCATTCATCTGTTGGTGGGTTCTCACACCAGTGCCAAACTAATTACCATTTTCAAAATATATTTCAATATCCTGAAAGGATCCTGTAGTTGTTCTTCCTTTTTCAAATTGTTCAAATTCTGAACCAGAATAGAAAGAGAAAGAAGCCTCAGTTCAACAGCAAGAAGTCTGTACTTGTTGATTGGTATGTCAGTATAAGAATTAATTCCATGCTAAACACATTAATGCTGAAATGGAAGAGAAGGGAAGGAGCGCATACACCCTGACTACCTGCCACCCAGAAATAAAGGAGCTCATTGGAAACTACAGTCCCCAACGCACAGACCTGGGGTCATGTCTGGTTCCCCCATTGCCCAATGCATTGTGCTCCCAGGTCATATTTGCGAGAACAGGGAGTCCCTCTGTCAGAGCCCAGATAGCGTGCAAGTCGAAGTGTTGGGGGAATGAGCAGAAATGTGCTTTGAGGCCTCAAATCCAGACCCACTGTTTAGGGAGATGGATGTGACATCAAAGATCTTTCTGAAGAGCTTTAGAAGATACTGAGCAAACATTGCTTGCAAAATGCCACAAAGGATTGGAAGTCACCAATTCTTCATTTTAATAGATGACTACAACAAATAGGAAATAATGTTGTCTTTCAATGTTAAGTTTTATAAGAAGTAGCTGTGATTTTCTGTGTGCCATATGGAGATCTCCTACTTGTTCCTTGGAAGGTCATGGAAAAAAAGAAAGGGAATAATGATTGCAAAGAGCTTGCAAGAGATTGTTTAGCCTGTGATCTCAAAACCTGCCACCTTGCCTGCCTCCTCAGAGGTCTTCCTGGGACTACCATGGAGACGTTGCTGGGAACGGAGAAGCTAGTAGCTCTGTTCCCATTTGCCAAGTTTCCCAGGTGCCTTCCTCCCTCCCTTGGGACCAGACAGGATGGAAAAGAGAGACTGGGTCTCCTGGTCATAACCAGATCACAGTCTTAGGGAGAATCTCCCTCTCCCCAAGATTCCCACCCTCTAGTTAATCCATCGAACACTAATCTAGGCACTCATGAGGGACCATGCAGATGTAATTAAAGTCCCACGTCAAATGACCTTAGAAACAGGTTATCAGGTGGGTTTCACCCAAACATGAGTATTTAAAAGCAGATTTTTCTCTCCGCTGGTAACAGAAGAGGCCATCAGAGAGAGTCAAAGCACAAGAGGAATTGATATGGCTTTGCTGGCTTGAAGATGGTGGCAGCCATTTGACAGGAAATGCAAACAGTCTTCATTGCCCAGAGATCCCCCCAGAGGTGACCAGCAAGGAAACGGGACCACAGTCCGCCACCCACAAGGAGCTGAACTCTGCCAGTACTCTGAATGCTCTTGCTTCCGATTTCTCCCCTAACTCCCAGACTACAACTCAGCCCAGGTGTCACCTTGAAATCAGCTTTGTGAGTCCCTGAGCCGAAAAGCAGTCATGCCAGGTGGGCCCTCTGCCCAACAGAGCTATGAGCTGGTATAGGGTGTGTGTGGTGTTAAGTCACGATGCAGCTGCAGAAAACTTGCTGGCCTGCCATGGCAATGAGAGGCTCCTCCCAGCGCTGCTGAGCAGGGCAGCCAGATGCAAGCCCTTCTCTGTCTACATCTTTGCAGGAAATTCCTTGTCAAAGATCAAAAGTTAGCCTGGCATGGTTCCTGACAGGAAAACCAACTGCTCCCTGCCTGGCACCATGCCACCGATCTGAGGGGAAGGGAGAGATCTGCCCATATAATAGTGTCGCTGGCAGCAGGGACAGCAGTGCAGCAAGTGTGACCCATTAACACATCAAGAAGATGCCAGGGGACGGCAGCAGTAAAGCCCCACTTTGATTTTTGCAGGCATCTCGGGAGGGAGAAGGCAACCGCGGCTGTGTTCTGAATCCAAAGTCATATATTTCCGTGCCTTCAAAAGTGAAAATCATCTAAGCCCTCGCAAGTACAGGAAAAGAGAAGGCGGGAGGGAAAGCAGGACTCCCAAGCCAGGCGGACGCAAAGAGGAAGGGTGGGCCGGGGGGCTGGGGCGGTGGGCCGCAGAGTCTCTTCCAGGATGTTAAAATGCCCCCCAAGACCCAACCACCACGGGGCGCCACAGCACCGACCCTTTGAGATTTAGACATAGTCAAGTTTTCTAAGCCTCAAATTAGCGCTTGTAAGAGCTTATCTTCTTTCCCCCCAATTGACTTTAATCAAGTGCTTCAGAAGTCGGAAAATATTTTAAGTTAATCAGGCCCTTAATGTAGGCGCCTGGGGAATGCCACAGAGGCGCTCGTCTCTCCCCATTTGCCACATTTTGTTGTCTCTTCCCCTCCTTCCTTCCTCCCCCACCCCGCAGTGTTTGTGAAATGCTGGGCAAAGTTGGCTCCCAGATGAAGGGGCGGCTGAGCGAGAGCAGACCCCTTAGCAGGGTGTTGCAGCAAGACCCTGAAACAGTCTTCATGCCGATGGCAGGCAAATGTTCCCTCCAGTAACAGTCTCTTCAATGTCATATCAAAAAAATTACTACATTTAATATGTCCTTAGAGCGCACCGAGCACGGGGCTCGGCTCCGGCTTGACAAGAACACCCAGTATAAGGGACCTCGTTTCTGAAGCCCAGTGACGGGACCCAGCTGCCTCCCAACTAGGAGCCAAGCTGAGGCAGGAGGACAGACGCTGGCTGCCAACATCACCACCAGCACGTGGGGCGCTTGGCGCGTGCTTGAGGCTCATGTCTGACATGCGTGATCTCGCCCGGCACACTCACTCCTGCCAGCCCCACTTTGCAGACGATGACGCTGCCCGGGAAAGCTATGGACTGAGCCGCACAGACATCCCTCTGGCTTGGGGCTCCAAGCTGGACGTCTCCACACTCGCAGTCCAGTTGGAGACATAAGCCGACCACACAGAGCGAGGGACAGGCTGCAGGACTCCAAAGCGGCACTGCCTTAGGTCAGGTCGCCCGGAGTAGACACTGAGGATTTGTGTGCAAGAGACTGATTAAGGAAGAAGACAAAGAAACAGGTGAGAGAGAGGAAGAACCAGAAAGGGGGTAAGGCAGCCAAGCAAAGATGCTTTTAGGGGAGGTCCCTACCCCAACAGGGACTCTGGGGCATAAAGCACATCTCTAGGCAGCCCCGGCTCCGGAGAGCGCGGGCCTCGTGGGCTCCAGCACCAGTGGCTCGCTGGCTTTGGTGGCTCGGGAGGTGCTGGGACTTCCAGGCAGGCACTGGGGAGAGTTATGGGTGCAAGAATTAGAGACCAAGTACAATGGAACTGAGATGCACAGGCATATGGCACAGCCACGCGGGACGTGAGGACGTAGGGCGGGGCCTGGCAGTGCCCCCTGCAGTCTGTTTGAATCCTGATGCTTCTGCCTCGCTGTTGCCTTGGACTCGTTGCCGAGCCCCTCGGATCTGCATCTGTGGAATGGCAATAGAGCCCTAGCCCTCCCTCACAGCACCATCACAAAAAACCTATTCAACAAAATGAGAGAATATGGGCATGAGTTCACACATTTGTGAAAGATAAAGAAACAAAATGAGGGGCCTCCCTGGTGGCGCAAGGGGTTAAGTCTCAGCACTATCATGCTATCAGCAGCCACTGCAGCACAAGTCCCATCCCTGGCCAGGGAGCTTCCCACAGGGCGCAGCAGACCTCTCCTGTCTCGCCCACTGTTCCCCTCAGCAGTGTATTTCAGTAGATCCACCTGTTCTGCTCCCCACTCTGTCTCTGGTGAATCCTCTCACCACCCCCCCACCTCGGGCCTACACCCCAGCTCTTATATGCATAAATAAATAAAAATAAAACCTTTTAAAAAAGAAACAAAATGAATGAACAAACAAAACTCCTAAATCCTAAGAACAAAACAGTGGTTACCCAAAGGGAAGGAGGAAGAAAGGTGGATAAATGGGGAAAAAGGGGTCCACTGTGTGGTGAAGGAGAAACTGCACTTTTATTTGGTGGCAGATATAATGCAGCATACACAGTTGCCGATTTATAATATTATTCATCTGAAAGCTGCATAAAGTTCTAAATCAATGTTGCTTCAATAAACAATTTTTTAAGTGAGGGGGTATGACCTAAATCAGTATGAGTGCCCCATGATGCAGCATTACCCAAATTGCAAATGTGACCCCTGAACACAGGACGAGACAGAACCCCGCTGAAAAGTCACGACTAATGCCAAGGCTTGCAGACAGCCTCTGGGGACCCAGCCCCCACCTTCCTGTGGAGGTCACCTGTGCGGTGACCACACAGGCAGAGTAATTCCTCCCAAAACACCCACCCAGTTCTCCCCAGAAAAACAAACTCCCTTGATACACAATGGAATACTACTCAGCTATAAAAAAAAAATGAAATCTTGCCATTTGCAACCACGTGGATGGAAGCGGAGGGGATAATGCTAAGCAAAATGCGTGAGAAGGAGAAAGACAAATTTGTGTGGAATACAGAGACACAAAACAAAGGAACTGAAAACTAGGCCAAAACAAACCTTAGCAATCTGACTGGAGAACTAAGGTAACCAGAGGGGCAGGATGGGGATGAGAGCAAAAGGGTGAGGGGGTACAATGGGTGAGGGTGGCGGACGATGGGTGCCTTGGTGTGGCAACATACATCTGAAAGGTGGGAACCTATCCCCCTAAATGACAGTGTTGAAAACCAATATTACTCAACAAACAATAATATAATAATAATATTTTTTAAAAAGCTCCCATGTAAGAGTTAAGAGCTGCCCTGTGCAAACCTAACTACCCCGCTACACACACACCCAGTAGGTGAGACCTGCATCTTTATTTTGTCACCCTCCAGAGGCGGCAGTGGTAAAGTTTGCAGAAAGGGCCCATCTGATGGGGGTGGAGGGCTGCAGAGGATTTGTGGGGGCTGGTGGTCTCTAATCTAGCTCCATTGTTTCTGTTCTCTAATTAAGTGTCTCTGCTCACACTTCCAGCTCACCTTCCCGAGAAACCCCGCTATATTGAGCAGATACGTAAAAGCTGACAATTAAATTGTCTTATCAAATTTTCGCAGCTTATTAAGTTGTTCAATTGCATGGGAAATGATTAGTGTCTGTAAATTGAGGAAGAGGCTGCGGACGGGAGCTGGGGGAGCTGCTAGTCCCCTAGAAGGGGAGGGCTGTGCAGGCCTCCCTGAACTCTCTTCTGCACTCCTCAGAGGGCCCAGCAGGCCCTGTCTTGAGCCTCCAGGAAGCAAGGGAGGCAGAGATGAGCTGACTCCTCTGAGGTCCCAGGAAAGCCCAGCAGTTGCAGCCGCAGGCTGAGTGTGCGAGCACAAGGCTGGCGGCTGAGCTGTGGAGAGACTTGAGAAAGCCACTTGCACCCCCTAGCCTTGCACTTACTCATCCCCCATGGTCAGGGTGAGGACAGAAGTCTGATTCCTGGTCACTTCTGGCACTTCCATGGTGCTTTGTTGAGGGTGGCCTGGTCCTCAGAGACAGTCCCCACAGCCACTACGTCTAAACGTGGCTTCCACTTTGGACATTAAGCAAGAGACTTGACAGATGAGACCCCCGGCAGGACCCCTTCCTTCCTGCCTGGGATGGCAGCCCTCCCCGAGACTACCCGGATTCAGATTCTAAGCCTCAGACTCAGAGCCTGCCCAGTGGAGGCCGTGGCACCGCTACCATAGCACATTCCTGTCTGCAGATGGAACTGGTTTCTTTCCATTTCCGATATGAAAGGGAAAGTGAATATGTCTTATTTCCCTGGACTGTCCCATTTAGGTTAGTTATTTCTATGTTGATGGTTCAGCTTACCGCCCCACCCCGCCCACCAAAAAATCTACGAATTACAATGATGTGAAGAAAGCCGTCAGCCTTTTGACAACCATCACTTCCTCTGGATGAGATTTCCTCCCTTTGGTTATTTTTTCAAAGTCCATCCTTTGCTTTAGCTCGGTTCCCTGCAAGCACAGCACAGTGGAGCTGCAGAGCCCCTACAGGACTCCAAGAGTGGGGCCAGGTGGTGGGAACTGGGACGAAAATTTTATGGGGTCAGAGAGCCCCTATCTCTATTAGATCGTGTTGAATTAAACCTGGGGAAGCAGAGTCAGAAGCAGCCTTGCCGGGACCTAGTCAGGCAAAGGGTGGCCAAAACAGACTAGCGGGCATGGATCTGATGCCCGAAAGCCAGCGCAAAGCAGGAACCCCAAACAGGCTAGATCTGCCCTGACTGGTGGGATGAACGAGAGTTGGAATCAGCCTTTACCCAGCTGTGCTCACGTTCCCGAAGCAGCACCCATGGGCGCTCACTCCCCATCAGCGGCAAGATGGCAAGGCATCAGCCCCAAGAAGAGCCATGACAATAGACGGCAGATATGCGGACACCGGCACGATCACCACACCTCTTAATGCCCGTGATGGATATTCCTCTTTCCAATGGCAAAATGCCTTATTAGCCCCTCTCAGCCTCCTCCAAAGGAAATGGGGCTGAGGTATAGAGTGACTGGTTTCCTTACCCCCACCTGACATCGCCACCTGGTTTCTTCCAGTGTCAGAGCGTGGGGCACATGGGGGACCCCGCAGACTGTTGGCACAGAATGTGCCCGTGGGCCCTCAGCCTTGCCCAGTGAACACACATGGTGCTGCTGTTTATTTCCCCAGGGCTTCACCCCGTCCACCAGCAGCTCTCTGATGCCGCCCCCACCCTCCCTGGAAGGCAGCGCCCAGACGGAGAGGAAGGCTGTCACCAGCCTGCCCACACATCAGCTGTGCCCGTGCTGCCATGCCTGGGGAGGAAATTCTCCCCAGCCTGGTCTGCATCACAAACATGCCTTTCCCAATGCAGCAGTTGACCCAAAACTCGGGGTCCTGAGAAGTGCTGTGGAATTCAGCTCTGGGCAGGTCAGAGCAATGATGGATTTGGAGGAAGAAGAAGCTCAATCCAGACCTATTTAAGGAGACCCACTGTGTGTCAGGGACACGCCGGTGCCAGGTTCCGGGAATACAGAAAAAAACCATCTCCCCTAGAACAATAGGACCCCAGACTCTCTGGAGAGTAAACAGCCCACCCATGCATTTAAGTTAGGAGAAAACTGTGGCCCTGTATACGTGTAGTTCAAGCCAATCAGGTCCTTCCTGGAGACCTTCCCAGGGGAGTCCAGAGGAAAATGCCGTGCACTGGGGCTTTTGGCCCAGGCAGGGCCTCGGCACTGGATACAGTGTCTGTGGGGTAAGAGAAACAGCACCCGGGAGTGCTGAGAGAGCTGTGTGAAGAGAAACTCTTCAAATCTGTGACCACTCCAGTGCTTTCCAATAAGCCAGACGGAGTTGTTTCTGTCACTTGCCACCAGGAAGTTCTAGCTAATTATGAGACCTGGCTGTGCCTGTTCTCCCCACATCTGCTTCTGCATTGAGACTTACCTTGACTGCCGTTCCTCAGTCTGGCCGCTGGCCCGAAGCGCTCCCCATGTTGGGAGGCTGCTGTCTCTTCCTCAAGTTCCATCTCCACCAGGGGCTCCAGAGCTACCACTGCAGCCTCCCAGAAGCTTGGTGAGCAATTACCACTTTCAAGGGTATTGATGAGTCGTGGCAAGTTGAGCTGGAAAGATGAAGAAGAGAAATGAGCATGAGTCTTGGCTACGGAGGCAAGGTGGACGGTGCTAGAACAGTGGAATAAGCCAAATGTTATCTGAGCAGAGCGATGGTATAATGCACTCGATGCAGGCAGGCCATGGAAAGGATGAAGACGTGAAAGGCACAGAGAACAAAGAGAGAAGACTCAAGGTTCATTCCATCGTGACCAGTAAACCGACATGCCAATCAGGAACCCGTCTGCCCCCCTCAGATCCCACGTTCGATCAAATCACAGTCACCTCTCCTGCCTCCGCACATCTGCGGGCTGCCTGGTTTTCCTTGCTTTCCTGACTTCCCTGCCTAAGTTAAAGATTCTGGCAGGAAGATTCTGCCCACTGCTCCCAGCCTCTCCTCCAGACCTGGGTTTGCTACCAAGCCCCATACAGCACCCCTGAGCAGGTCACTGAGCCTAAGTGAGGGGTCCCACCCCACCTTCTCCATGTTGGCATTGCAAGTTAGGAAAGGGATGTTAGATCAGGTTTCCTGCTGTCTCTGCATCTGACCACACAGAGATGGGATAGGAGACACACGGTGGCAGCTGTGGGATGCAGTGGGGGAGCAGACTTGGTGGTCAAATACTGTTTTGGAGGCATCAGGGTTTTGGTAAACTACCTGCCAACATGGCTTCCTCCTTGGGTTGATGTTGGCAGAAGCCCAATGTCTCTGGCTGCAAGAAACTGGGAGGAACATCTGCCAACTCGGCTCCCCTTAAGAGGAGAGTTCCACCTCCAACAAGCACACATGACCCCACTGGGGAGATGGGGACCAGCCAGCTGTAGGCAGAAGCAGCAACAGCAGCTTCGTGTTACAAAGCACACACCACAAATCGCTTCTCCACACATTCCTTAGAAGTCCGGGGCATAAACTTTCTGCCTTATCTTTTCTTGGGTGCTTGCCAGGAGCTGACCCTAGCGATGTTTCCTTTTAAGCAATAGTAAGAATGGGCATCAGTAGCCCCCGGGGCTCCCAGTAAGAAGGAGAAATGAATCAGGCTCTCTCCAGGCCAGGGAGGAGAAAAGAGAAGAATTGGGATGGCTTGGGGCAAACAGCAAGGGAAGGAGGAGGAAAGGGGAAGCAGGATTTGCTACTACTGTATCAGGGTTTGCAAACCTAATTCTAGTGTGTGGGCTCTGGACTCTCATCACCAGGGTACAAACCCCAAGATTGCCCTTCACTTACTTTGTGACTATGTGTGAGTCACTCAACCTCTCTGAACTTGGCTCATCAGTGAAACAGTAGCTACTTCCTAGGACATGCGCGTGACCCTTAGACAGCATCTGGTACGCGGCAAGCTTTTGCTCCAACTTGGTCATGAGGATCACCCGGCCAGGAACTTCCATGAAGTCTGGTTACCCTGGAAACAGGTAGATGGAGAAGCCTGGGTCACAGTCTCTCACGATCTCAACATTCTGCTTAGAACAGATGTGCTTGGCTGAGTCACAGGCCTCCCTCCACCTTGACCTATGAGATGAAGAGCTCACTCAAGGCAGAGAAGCACGGCACCCACATTTCACTCCCCTGCTCATTGTGAAAGTGATCAATGAGGATGTTACCTAAAGATACACAAATCCCTAGGCCAGTCTACCTTAAACCTTTGGCCACCAGTTCGGTTTGCCCTGGTTTTTCTTCAGAACTGAGCCTTCTGTACATAAAGTCTGTGCATGTGTAATATGTCATTTGAAATGAAGGCTCTGCTGCTTAAAGACAGAAAAACAAAAGGTCTGAATACCATCCATGCGGGGTGATAGCACCTCTAAGAACAGATTTGCACCTTTGAAACTCACTGGCCGTCACTGCCCTCCAGAGGGAACTTTGCCTGCTGGAGAATACAGATCGCACGGCCAGATGAGACGGAACACGGGATGAGGGCTAAAGAAAGGCCACTCTGGATTCACATCGGCGAGAAAGCCTGCATCATGGCATAACTACTTATTTTAAGAGCCATTCTTCCCCACCTACGAGCCATAGTTTTCAAATTTGCAAAGCCCAAATTGAGTTCATGGAGAAATAGGGCATCATTTCATGGACCTGAACCTTTGAGGATGCGCTGAAAAGGGAAAGAGTGAGGGTTTGGCTGCAAATAGCCGGGGAGGGCCTGAGTGGCAGGGAGAGTGACCCTACCCCAGGGCTGCCCGCAGATCTGGCTCCCGCGGTCAGCCGCTGGGTCCCAGGTGAGAGAGCCTGAGCTGCCCTCTGCCCTGGCCCTGGCCCTCCTGGGCAGTGGGGTGGGAGGAGAGCTCACCGGGAGGAACCAGTGACATCCAGGGTCAGGGAGTAAGGAGAGTCAAGGGAGGGGAGTAAACAGGAAGAAACCTCCAACAAGGAAATCACAATGCCCACTTAGAATCCAGGCAAGCTGTCCAGACCCAGGGTGCTGTTTTAGGATCAGGCTGGACTGAAACATAACATCTAAGAGGCTTTGATAAGGACGACAGAGAAGGCCACTCACACCAAGAGGACAGCTGACCCCTTGAGAATGCCTTGAATGCCCCCCCAACGCCCCCACCCCCCTTGCTTTCCTTGCAAAGACTGCATGTGCGTTTAGGAGGAATCCGGCAGAGGAGAGTCCTTTCAATTACTTATTTTTGTGTTTTTTGATTTAAAAGAACGTTTCAACACTTCAGTTCTTTAGAATTATCTTCCTTCAAGGCTGGCCTTTTTATAAGGATGCTTTTGTTTGAGGTTTTGTTTTGGTCAGAACAATACAAACACTGGCTAACTTTTGAGGAATTTATTAAAAGGAGACAAGGTCCCTTAGAATCAAAGGCCAAATCGTAAGTGTATTTTTATCTTGGGAAGGACAGGGGCTAGGTGGCACCTGAGAATGCCAGCTCCTGACGGATCTTTCCAGAAGGCTTTGCCTACCTCCCCCGGCTCTGGGCAGAGTGACTGACAGCTCCTCCTAACCATATCAAAGGAAGAGGAGGAAATTCAATTTCCCAAAGGGAAAACGCACACTTATGTTTTGACAATTTATCATTTACGTGTCTTTTTCATGTACGAAAAGTATTCAAACAAAGATTTTAGTCAAACTCCCAAACTGCAGGGAAAAGTTGGGCATTTTAGGGAGGAGCAGGTGGGGGAAGAAGGTCGTGTTTCTTTTTAATCTCATTCCATCTTAATACATACTCTGGATTAGACGCTGATTAATTTGGCACCAAGGGCACTGTTAATCAGCTGCGTGTCAGCAATCATTTCAAGTGCCATTTAAATTATAAAGCATGGTGGGATTAACTGCACTTTTGCAAATTACCTCTTTATAAAAGTATAAGTAAAGCTGGTGTGCACACCAGGCGCTTCATCACCCCCTGTTTACACTCGCCGCGATTCTGGGGATTATCACAAGGCTTGGCTGAACTGATGAATTTGGAGGGATCATGTTTAGAGTGTTTAAGGTGTTTTGAGTCAGAAACTTGTTCCCAGAGATGCGGGATTTCCCGAGTCAGTTTCCAGAGTGACGACCAAGCACATTTTAGATAACACCGAGCACAGACCTGGGGTGAATCTGGGATGTGCCTGGACTTCTGCCCCGGAGGAGAGTGACGGGGTGTCTGGGGTCCACAGCTGCCCCTCAGGCAGAGCCCAGGGTCCAGCCGGCCCCCAATGCCCCAAAGGTCATGATAAGCTGTCTGTTCACTGGGGACACAAGAAGGATGGGAGCTGGCAGAAAGAAGAACCCGCCAGACCTGGTTTCTGAATATGAGCCAGGAATTGGCTCTAGCTTTTGGGGGGCTTCCTCCTAATTACAGAAACATTAAAAGCAAAACGACTGGAAAATCCTGAAAATAAAGCAGAAAACCAAACATTACCCACAATCCTATTCCCAGGGACAACCACCAGCATTTTCAAACACTTGCTTTAAGCTTCCCCTGAGGCAGAGGGTGGGGGTGCATGGAAGGGGTGTTCATCCATGTTATTTTCAGTATTTTTCATGCAAATGGGGAATAAATAACCACATTTATGTGCATAATTAGGGTTGTAATATACGGGCACTTTCTCATTCTGTGTTTTAGCTTACCACAATATTGTGTGTGCCTATGTCATTCTAGTCTTCAAAAATATTTTTTTAACTTGTACTTTGATTATAAAATTAGTACAGACCCCTGATAAAAAAAACTTTGCAGCCTGCAAAATGGTATTTCACCCTTGTGGTCTCACCAAAAGCTAATATCACTGTTTATGTTTTGTTATTGTCCATGCACTTCTTCTGATTCATAGATGGATTTACATGCATGTGTGCATACACATACATTCGTGCATTTATGCTTGTGTATATGCACATATATATTCATATATATTAATTATATATTATTCACAAAATATACATTGTATGTAACATGTGTTGTATATATTATGTGTTACATATGTGTATTTCTATAGCTTTGCATCCTCCTTTTTCACTTACATTAGGTGAATTTTTTCATGCAACTTAAATGTTTCAAAAAGCTCATCTTAATGACCAACTAATATTGCATTATATAGTGGGACCACATTTTGCCTCACCAATACGCAATTTGAGGACATTTGGTGGTTCCTAACATGTATGATGATAAATGGTGCTGGCAAGAACAGCTTTGCATATGGAACTTCTTATCTCTAATGTTTTCTGGAATCTTAGGGAAAGTCTGCCATACAGTGGGGAAGTGCATGGTAAAAAGCTTACCAGGCAGAGCTGGTGTGCTCAGACCTAGAGCGATTCTATCAGGCACATAGGGGCTTTAAGTCAGATATGCCCAATAAGTGGATAGGCTTCAGGCATGGCTGGTTCTAGGTGACCCATTCAGTTCTGCTTGTGAGCTGAACAGTCTGTACACACACACACACACACACACACACACACACACACACACACACTTCAGGAGAAAGCTCCCAGACCCAGGATCTCAAGCCATGTAATCAGCTCCAGAAATAGATGAAAGTTCAAAACCAAAACCGAACAAATAGAGGATTCGCCTTCCAAAATAAATGGCATTTTTTTATGCTGCACAATTTGATCGAAAAAAATGAAAATGTAACGTTTGATTAAAATGGAATTTTGGGAAAGGCATGAAAGGATGGTTGGAACTCTCTGGCAGCTCTGATAATGAATCTGCTGCTCCCACCAACGCCAGTTCTGATCCAGCATGGACAGAAGCCACAAAACGGGCAGCTTGGAAGAAGACCTGGGGCCTGGGGTCTCCCTATCCTCTGCAAAGTCATCAGGCCCACAGCTTGGGTGACATCAAAGACAAACCCTGTCAGGAGGGAGGACAGTTACTTAAATTTTATTAACTCAGAGTCTCTGGATGGGATTCATGAGAAGTAGGTGAATAAAGGTGATGAAATGTCTTTCAAACATGTTTCAAGCATTGATTTTCATTTTCTCTCCCTGCTGTTTTGGTGGTTGCTATTGCTGCTAAGATGTTTTGTTACTGCCTGTGCTCTAACAGGGCAGCCAAGTGCGACAGAGGATGCTACCGCGAGGCAAGAGGGTGTCTGTGTGAGACTCCATGTAGCCTGTGCTACTGACCACTTGTCATCTAGCCGTTCCTTCTGTGCAGAGGCCTCCGCCTGCCCTTCCCATTGGATAAACTCCTACTCATCCCTTGAAACGCATTTCAAAGAGGATGAAACTGAGAAACCAGGGAGTCCTCCAAATCTACCAGCTGCCTCATCACCAGGTCCATTACTTTATCCCCTCCCTCCATCCCCTCTAACCAAATGACAGCCCAGCCCTCAACATCTCTCCCCAAGACGGGGCCACCACTGTGAAGCAAGTCCTGGGCTCAGTATGCCACCAATTTCACCCTCCCCGCCATTCGGTGGTCCTCATTTGAGAGATGGTTTCCTGGGGGCGAGCAGATCCATAACCTTGCTCCATGACCTTGGACAGTTAGCAGCCCCCCCTTCCAGGGGCTCAGTTTTCTCATGCATAAAATGGGGAGCTTGGATTACATTATGTGTAAGATCCTTTGCAGATCTAAAACCTTACGTTTCAGTTTCTTGCTTTTAAAAAAATGCCCCAAGTGTGATCATGTTTTCAGGTTTATATTTGGAACTGGGAATGTTTTCAGGGGAATTCTGATCAAATGGACTCCCCGACAGGGCAGTGAAGGGCCCAGCAGGAACGTGACCCAGCTTTAAGAGAGGCAACTTCGGGGCGAGGGGAGCAGACATCAGAACGTCTGCACCCCTCTGAAGGGACGGCATGTGGAAGAAGCGTGCCTCTCCCCCCCTCCAGGGAGCAGAACTAATCACAAGAACTTGTCAAAGGGCATGTTCCAATCAGGTTTACAAAACAACTTTCTAGGTCTGTGCTCCCGAGAGATGTGAGAGCACAGGCCTTCAAAACAAAAAGACCCAGTTTGAAAAATGGCACTGCCACTTAGTAGGACCATCCTGTTAAATTCTTGAGCCTCAGTTTCCTCAACTGTAAAATGGGGCTAAAAGTAAACCGGCTGCAGAAAATTGTGGTGACAAGTAGAACAGATGTTTGCAAAGTGATGAGCACAACACTGGATCTTCCAACAAGCTTCTATTGTTATTATTACGATTGTCACTGCCATTCTAGGTATCACTGTTACAATTAGCAAAACACCGCCACCAGATTTTTTTTCACCTTCACTGACATGTCCACACTGAGGCAGGAATCCCCCTTCCTGAGTAGATGGAGATTACCTGTCCCCAGGCAAAGCCTCCCTGGTAATTTCAAACATGACCTCTGAACGGACCACAGAAAAGTATTAAACAACATGGGGCGACCCTATAGCCCCAAGCCAACCACTCTGACTCTCAGGTCATGTAATTCACTCAAGCAGTTTACTGGTTTTTTGAAACCACAAATTGAAGGTATCCCAGTACCCTGAGCCTGATCCAGGAGGGAACTCTGCCCGCCCTGCTCCTTGAGGGTGTCAACCCTCAGACAACACACCCCTCTCTGAAGAGGAGAGGACTATCCATATGGTGGTCCGGACAGGTCCTGAGTCAGTGGAGTCAGGGACGCCGGGAGAAGGACACAGCAGAGAGCAGCCAGGAACCAGGTCCTCTGCTGACTTGCAGGTCCTTGTACTGGGCGCCCACTGGGACCAGGGTCCTGTATGAGCTCAGAAGAGTAGCTGCGCCAGGAAACCGCAGAAAGCAGCAAGGCGAAGCCACACATTACAAATGGTCTCTGCAACTCATCTCCTTCACGGGCACCCTCATGTTTACTGCAGCACTGTTTACAAGAGCCAAGAACAAGAAACAACCTAAGTGGCCACCAATTGACAAACGAATAAAGAAGATGCAAAATCTATATGGATAGGGAGGGAGGGAGGGAGATGAATGGATGAATGGGTGGATGGATGGATGGACGGACGACAAATGCAGAATGGTATACTATTCAGCTATTAAAAGGTGAAATCCTGCCATTTGCAACACACCATGTGGATGGACAAGAGGGGATTATCCTTAGTGAATTAAGTCAGACAGAAAAAGACAGAAGGCACGTGATTTCATTCATATGTGGTATATAGAGTAAACAAATGAACAGATGAACTTAATAAAACAAAAAATAACCTAGTTGGACTATAAGACAAACTAGTGATCACCAGAAGGGAAGGGGGTGGGTGTGGGGTGGGTAAATTGGGAATAGGGGCACAATGGCATGGTGAAGGATAGATCTGGACTTTTAGAGGTGAACTTAACGTAATATATGCAGAAGTTGGTTGTCATGAATGCCTGAAACTTATGTGTTATAATGCAATTTACTTCCATTTAAAATATCCTTAATATTCACCTCCTTAATTCTGAAGTATAGCAAGTCAAATCTCCCTTTTAGGTATCTCCAAGAGACACCAACAGTAATTCTTTTCTCAGAGAGGAAAAACAAAGATAAAAACTTGTTTTGTTCTCACCTATGAAAGCCCACACTTTCCACTATTCAGGAATCCCACCGTTCAGACTCTTTTAAATATCTTAAGGAAATAAAGTTTGTTGTGTTGGCAGGTGATGACAAACTTGACAGCTGAGTAAAAGCTATCTTTGCCCTGGGCACTCCTATTAATGGACCAGTATGACTAAATTTTTTAAAGAGCTTCTCTCCCCCAGCCTTTTTTAAAAAGCAGTAGTAGTGGAAGTATGATTTAAGCTTTATTTGAAGCCAGCTTGTTTACAAAACTAAGATCTAGGTTTGGAAATCTCTGGCCACCGTGAGTAGAGAAGTGGGTAGACTTTTCTGTTTTTAAATCTTGCAGGGGGCCTCCCTGGTGTACAGGGGTTAAAGTCACAGCACCATCAAGCTATCTCCAGCTACTGCAGCACGAGATCAATCCCAGCCAGAGAGCTCCCCACATGGCGCGGCAGACCTCTCCTGTCTCACCGGCTGCTCCCCTCAGCAGTGTATTTCAGTAGATCCGCCTGTTCTGCTCCCCACTCTGTCTCATGTGAATCCTCTCATGCTCTGGCATACACCCCAGTTCTTATATGCATAAATAAAGGCAAATCTTTAAAAAATAAATAAAGTCTTGGAGGCCAGGGATTCTCAGCAACAAATGCATATTAGAATCACTCAGGCAACTTTTTTCAGTACCAATACCTGACTTCCACCTCAAGCAAGGAAGTCAGAAACCCTGGGGCTGCCTTACAATGCAGGTAAGTCAACCTAACCCTGGCTCTGCAGATCCCAGCTGTCAGATAGAAAGGTGACCCTCAAACAATGCAGAGCTAGTCAGGAGCACTCATTCCCCAGCAGTCAAAAATCCAATTATAACTCAGAGCCAGCCCTCTGGACCCACGGGTTCTACATCCACATCAGCTGAATCCCATAATAAGGAACCCTAGGACAGAAAAAAAATCCCCCAGAATGGACTCTCCAAGTTCAAACCATGTTGTTCAAGAGTCAACTGGGACAGGAAAAGGATTGTGCCTGCAAGGTCGTTGCAAAGATTAAAGAAGTTATTTCATCTGAAATGCTTACTTAGGGCACCCCAGGCCCCTCACAGGACCCCGTGGGCGGTGGGTGCTGATGGTGGATGGTGTGCACCCCTGACATGAGAGCGTAGGTAGGAAGCTTTCTCACTCCAAGCAGCCTGCAACAAGCCACACCTGAGCCCCAGTGTCCTCATCTGTTAAATGGGATAATAACTGTATCTAGCCCAGAAAGGCATTTTGAAAACTCAGTGACACAAGTTACATAAAGCTTAGCACAATGCATGATATAGCTCACGCGAATACATATGGACTCTCATGATTGTACAAAATGATGGGTGCCTAGAACTATCTTGTAAAACAGATCACTGCTCCATGATACAGAGGACAGGTTGAGTGACTTGCCAAAGGTCACCAGGTGGTAAGCAGAATACCCAAGATTTGAAACTCATACTGGCCTTTCTCCAAAGCACATTCCATGCCCCCACCCCACGCCAACCCCCCATCATCAATTCCCATTGCTACCATAGCTTGCTTGCTTCCATAGCTTGCCTGCTTCAGCACTGAGGGCTAAAGTCCTAAGTCTGGCATTCAAGGCTTCCCAAGGTGGACTCTGGCCAGTCTTTCCCAATCTTATCTCCATCTGTATCCATTGTCCCTCATACAAGGTGCACTATGCATTCTTGCCCTTGGACCTCAAGCCACATGTCTGCATTTGCCCCAATTCAAACCCTTCCCCTCCTCCAAGGCTTGGGCCAGTGCTATCTCCGTGCTCTGCCTGACGGAGTGCTCGCCCCTCTGCTGCCTCCTGGGAGCACTGTCACTTGCCCTGCTCTTTCTGATAGGATCACCTCTTGCTTGCAAGGCATATCCATCCTGCAGACTATGGGCTCTTAGGGGCTGGGGTTTGTTCTCATCATCCCTGTTCTTGCGGCAGTGTTCATTCAGCCTAACACTTCCATTTTTAAATTGGGGGGGGCAAGGGGACGACATGTCTCTCATACATCGACCTGTTTGATTCAAATGAGATATCTCAGACTCCCTTAACATTAATTTTGAACTAGGTTTGGCTGTGAAGTGTTTGGCAAACTGTCCGTGATGAGTTTTTGACAGTCAGTGATGTGGGAATTTGGGGCGGCAGATGGGTGTGGTTAGTGGCATATGGTTTAGCGTGTAGGTTCAGTGTTGATGCATTTGTACAAACTACGGCTTTGTATTTATGCAGAGAGAAGGCAGAGAATTCAAAATTAAGTTGTGCATTTCGTGGAGAAAATTCAGGGGTGAAGAGAAGGCCCGCGAGGAGCTGGCAGCCTGGGGCTTTCATCTCCGCCCTGCCCCCTCCTGAGCTGGTCCCCTGGGGAGACTGGGCTCCTTTCAGGGTCTCTATTTTCTCAACTGACAAAAGGCGAATTTGGACTAGAATGTGGTTGACCTCTGTTCTGTGTCCAACATTCCAGAAATTATCGAAGGCCAATTCAGTGGAATTTGTAGACTCTGGTATTTGTTCTCGAGAACAAACCATGGAGTGGAGAGAGGGGGAAGAGGGAGAAATCTTAAGTTAAGCGTTCTTGTCTCTAGAATGGCCTCTGTTCCTGGCCAGAGCCCTAAACCTGAGGGCGGAGTCCCTGTGTTTTCTGAATTCATTTGTCAGATTCTCAAGTGTCTTCACAATGAGGAAACTGCTGCCCCATGGGATTTGGGCTTGGAGAAAAGAGATCAGATTCTATTTGTCTTTGCAGAAAAATATCCAGGCCTGAGCTACCTTTTCAACTCCCGGGGTGATAGTACTGAGTTGTGGCTCTTGGAGATCGGCCCATCCAATGGCCTTGTTTTCTGCATGGAGAGAGTGAGGCTCTGAAATGAGAAGTGGCTCCCCAGGGCCTTCAAAGCCAAGTGGGGAGGAGTGGGGCAAGACTCTTCTTCTCCAGGTTCCCCACAACTATGCTGGGCAGTGCAGCAGGGGCTGCAGGGTGGGGGGGGATCCTGAGGCCTCCCGGAAGGGGGATGAATACACAGAGCTGTGTGAGCCTCTCATCTCCCCCAGGTCAGCAGCTCACAGCCGGAGCACTACGGAGGGTGTCTAGGCCCGTGCTCCCCATGCTGGGAGGCAGGGCAGTGCGTCTGGGCAGGAAATCCTCACCCACGTGACGCTGCGTGCAGGCGAGACCATGGGAGGTGCTGAGGCGGGGCGCGCAGTGGGTAACCGCTGCCTTTCCAAGACAGAGGAGGAGACGTGATCTTGCCTCCTGCATTCCTGGGGCTTTAGTTTTGGTGGTTTCCCACCAAAGTTTCCCACCTCCAAAACTACAAGAAATCCATGTTATTTAAGTACCCCTGTCTACAACAGTCATTGTTATAGCTACCCCAGCTCAAACATTAATCTCACACACCCTCTTCATCTTATAAATGAATAGACTACACACACACACACACACACACACAGGACCACCGGCCTCTCTTTCTGCCCCACCCCCTCTCTGAAGGGCCGGGACACACTCACCCTCCCGGCGCTCGCAGGGGAGGCCAGAGCCACGCCACGCTGCACCCTCCCAGGTGTGGGATACGCGGAGTCAGGATGACTTGAAAGACTTCCTGTTTTTAAAAAGCTGAAATCGAAAAGTGCTGTCATTTTCTTTAAATACATTCTTTTGAATAAAACATCTATTCTTGATGCCAGCAGCAAGCTCCGAAACATGTTCAAGATGACATGATTGATAACAAGAAGGCTTTTTCAAGATGTTTCTAATTTCATCTTCCTGGTTAAAGAATGTGAACTTTCTAACATGATGTATGGCCTAATAAGAAGGTGTGCTCCAACCGAAGTTATTTATTTATGCTTCCATCTCTGACAGATGAATATTAACTACTGAGAAAATCGTAAAGCCAATTAGTAAAAAGGGAATAATGTCCATATGAGAAGAGGAGAGTAGAAACACAATCCCTTCTCATCCAACGACAGAGATGCCCGCCTTCCCTGGGAAGCCCGGGCCAGGGCATGGGACGATGTGGGGAAGGGGAATAGGACCATCGGGGGAAGGGGTCCCCTCAGGTTGGCCTCAATGCAGGCCAATCCAGGAGCTAATCCTGGAGCTGATCCAGGCCTGTCCAAGGGAGAGCAGCCACGTTTGCTGTTGCCTTCCCTCTGGTGGGACCTGCGCCCTACCTGTGGGCTTTATCTGACCTCCCAGCTGGCTGCATTAAGGGTAGATGCAGGAGAACAGGGACAAGCAGCGCTCTGAAGACAAGATTCCAGAAGGATCTCTGTTATAAAAGAAATGAGGGTAACAAATTCCCTGGTCCCCTACCCCCCAGGCCCTCCTTAGTCCTGACTGCCAATGCTTTTCCCAGGAGCTGAATGAAACCACAAACACAAGCCAATTTGGAAGCAAATCATACATACGGCAAATATTTACTGAGCACCTACTATGTGGCAGGCACCAGAAATGCAAAACAGACAGTCCCTGCTCTCTCGGTGCTTCCAGGCTGGAAGGCAAAAGGACGGGACCTCTCTGGGGGCTCAGGAACAGACACCTGGGCTGGGACAGTGCTGGTCCCCACTCCCCCAGCCTGCCTCTCTGCTGAAGCTAAGAAAGGGGAGCGGAGGGGCTGAGAGCAGCTTCCAAAATTAACAAGAGGTTAATTTATCCAACACATGCTGCAAATGTTGTGTTATGCTTCCAGAAAAGAAGAACAAACAACCTGCGATTTCACTTGGCGGCTGTAAATTATTCTTTCCCCCAGCACCCTGGGCACCAATCTGTCACCTTGCATTTTTTAGCCCATTGCTAATTTTTAATAATTTCTTGACAACTGCGTGCTCCACATTAACATAACACTACCACAGTGCAATGCGAGGAAGCAAGCCCCCTACCTCAGGATGTGGAAGAACGTCCCCACCACCCAATCCCCTGCATATGCAGCCACTGATCAGATCCGCCTAACAAGTGACCCGCACGTTTTATCCATTACAAGCGCCTTGTCTTTCAGGGAAAAGGTCCTTCTTGATCCTAAACCAACAATGAGGAAAAACGCCTAGCAGGGCCCCCATTTCTCTTTGTCCCCTGACTCCCCCGGCCTTGTCTGTGGGTCTCACAAAGTGTGCCAATGGGCTTAACACTCAGGCGCCCCTGCCCACTTTCAGAAGATTCCTGATGACAAAGCCGCCGCGCGAAGGAACAGATCAGCTCTCGGGTTGTAGAATCCTAGCACATCTGAGCTGGGAGGAACCTGGGATCTCCTGTGCTAAGCCTTGATTTTCTTCTTTCCCAGAGAAGCAAACTGTGGCTTCGGAGCCCAGGAGTCAACATCGCGGCTGGGACAGGACCGCCCCCATTTCTTGGCCACCATATTGATTCCACCACACCACAAGGCTACTCCACTTTAAGGTCTGCAGCCCACCTCCCAGCCCTACCTTATCCTCCAGGGAATTATCACCCTCCATCAAGTGTGCAGAAGTCCCAGAAACTCCTCAAGTCCCACATGCGCAATGGAAAGCAGCAGCAATTGCAGAGAGGCCGCGCACACGCACGGAGGCAGACGTAGCACATCTCTCAGTCCCGCTGGACTAAAATGTCCGGCGTTGTTGATAATCTCGTCTTCTAGAACTTCAGTTTCACCCTGATGCACAAGAATAGAGTTTGCGAAGTTACAAACTGCTTCTCGTGACCAAACCGATGAGCCTCTACGGCCCCACCTGAGGAAAAGCAGGAGGTTTGAAGGCGCCGCTTTAGCTCAGGAATCCATCATCCGTGTAACACAAGCGTGGTCCTTCATTACGCAGCCGGATCTTCTTTGGGCCGGACTTCAACGTAACATGATTTGGATGACCCCCGCAGAATGATATTAAAGCCATGAACTACATGGAAGCACCCACGATGGCAGGCACGGGAGAGGAGTTGGGACCTCCGGAAAGTTATCATCATGCTCCAAATTTAGTGTCGCACAATGTAAGTGCAACTCAAGTCAACCATCCGACTGTTTAGGCATCTTTAGTTCTCGTCAGGAAAATAAAGTTGCCTCCTGTCACATTAGATGGTCTGAAGATCCAGGTTATATCAAAGACAATAAAAATATGTGATTTGATAGGTTCCTGGACCTGTCGTTTTAGCACAAAAAGACTTAAACTCAAGCACAAGCCCTTGTTCAGAATGTCACTTTTTGAAAACCCCTAGCAGAGCAGCACATGAAGAATATTACGTGTGATACATGCAAACTGTCTTGACTTTTTTTTTCCAGTAAAATTGAAGGAGAGAGTTGATATTTTTCATTATAAATCACCTCCTGAAGTCTGAAGAATTATCCCTTTTATCTTTGTAATTGGGTGATCAGCTCCCTGAAGATGTAATTAGCTGTTGGAGGGACTTTCTTATTTGTTATGGGACCTACAAGGAAATATACCAGCCCCACCCAAGTTCTTGGAACCCTGCAGGCCTTCTAGGTTTGAGCTTTGACGGTGCACCAAGATCAAAGAAGTGGAATGATGGTGAAATAAGGCAGACAGAGGACAAATTCTATGTGATTTCATGTGTGGAATCTGAAAAGGTCAAACTCAGAAACAGAAAATGGTGCCTGCCAAAGACTGGAGTGAATGCAAAGGTGAAGGAGCAACAGGCATTTGGAAGAACTTGTTGCATCAAATTTGCAGCTATAAGATGGGTAATCTCTGGGAGCTAATGTACCAATGGTGATGATAGTCAATATTGTGCACACACTTGAAAGTGGTAAAGAGAATACAGTTGACCCTTGAACTACATGGGTTTACTCAAGAGTTCCCCAATCATGGATGTCGGTTAGTTGAATCATGATGCAAAGGGATCAACGCATGGAAGACAGATGATAAGTTATCCTGGGATTTTCCACTGGGTGACCCTAACCTCCAAGTTGTTCAAGGGTCAACTGTAGAGGGAGAGGGGGAAGTAGGAGAGGAGGGAAGGAAGGGGGAAGAAAGGAATCATTGTAATCCCCAGGAGAAGGGGCGGTTTCAGGTTCCCTGTCCCACCCTAAGGAAGGGTGAAGATGAGAAGGGAGGGGAAGCTAGAAAAGACTGGGGAAAGGACAGAGAAAGGGGGAAGAAGTGGAAATACATGGAGCAAGGAGACTGGAGGAGGCATATGGAGCAGAGAGACATGAGAAGAAGCTGTGCTTGCTTCTTGGCCTTGAACTTTTACCAGGGACTTGGGGTGCATGGAAGGGGACACTTGAAAGAGACAGACGTGGGTAAGAGACCCGTGGGGAGGCTGACGATGGCAGCCTTTATATTGACTTGGGTTTTGATTTTGCTCTTTTCCTTCCAGGCTTCTCTGGCCCCTTCTGCCCCTTTCCTATGTGTCCCCACCAAAAGGTGCCTTAGCCTTGTGGCAAGCTTTTGGGCCTCGGTGGCCCCACTTTGGGCCAATCCTGTATGTCTGAGCATTTACTCATGAAAGGATGGGTAACTTTGGGTGTTTCGTAGGGAAACTATTCTAACTCTTCTTTCCCTTCTCTCTGTTGCACACTGATTATATTAAAGTTCTTCGCCATTGAAGGCCTTACACACTAAGAGTATATTTGTCTTTACACAGTAGATGGCAGAACCCATTTAGAGTAGGCAGGTTTTGGGGTCCCAGGATGCCCCTCATTCTGCCCACTAACATAAGGAAGGAAGGGAATTATGTGATGGGGATGGAAGTGTTAACTAACCTTTTTGTGATTGTTTGGCAATATACACATATGAAATCATCAGGTTGTACCCCTTAAACTTGCCAAATGCTATAGGTCAATTCTATCTCAATAGAGGTGGGAGAGAAAGGTAAATTATAAAAAAATACCTTCTAGAGATGAGTGTGAGATAACAGGGCAAAGCAATGACGTGGGTGTGATGTAACCATTAGAACTAGGCGAACTTACTGCTAGTTCTGTCAGTAACACCAGTTACACCACTGCTGGGCCTCCGATTTCTCACCCATAAAATCAGGACAATGGTGAGACCTCCTTCACAGAATCGTAGAGGTGACTGAGACACCTTGGCAGAAAGTTCTGGAACACAGCCAAGTACTCCATAAAAGTGAGCTGTTTGTCCCTCCTGACCACCCGAGGCATTTTTTCCCTGGCTCTTAATCTTTCTTTTGTGGTGTTTCCTTTGGCCTTTCAAAAATGAATGCTATCAAATTTCATGAAATTCTTGCAACAAAATCTACATGCCTTGTTAGTCTTCATAACAATTTCAACTTGCCCTCCAACCACACTGGTGTGTTTCACACTCAGTTTGCACACAACCCTGACAAGAGGACCATGAGCAACAGCAGAGACCACAGCACCTGTGGAAGCCCTACCTGGGTGCCGACTTCCGGTGACCGCAAACAGTCATCTCGGTAGCGATGAGAACCACTTCCATATCAATAAAAATACACTACTTTTGCTCATTCTACTCCAAAAAATATAAATGGGGAGACAAGACCAATAGTCCCCCACCTCCCTCCTTTCAATCCTTTGGTCTGGCTCTCACCTATATTTCCCTGCACAAATATAAAGTATCTCTAGAAATATATTTCTAGATATATCTTTCAAGCTCCTTTATGGGTCCTGTCCAAACCCGCCATCAGCTCCCTCCCCTCCCCTCCTTCCTCTCACCAGAGGCCAATCTCACTCCACGTGCAGGTGACCTCGCTGCCTCTAGCTCTGAGGTGCCCTCAAGTCCACACATCCGCTCCTCCCCTGCATCATCCACCTGTACCGCCCATCACTCCTCACCCCAGCCTTCCAGGCCATCAGCGCAAAGCAGGCTCCTGAGTCCCCACCTCCGAGCAAAGGCGCCCTCTTGAGCCCTCACAGCAGCCGCTCTCAGGAGCGCTGGCGCCTAGCAACCACTCCACTGGGTGCTGCACCCGCAACTCCACAGAAACCACCCTTCTGAATTTCCCTCTGCTCAGATTTGAGAGTCGGCAGTCCCAGGGTATAGTCCTCAGACCCACTGGCAGATGTCGTCAGCACCCCGCCCTGACCCCGCATCTGCCATGCTGAGCATCAGACACACACCCCCCCCACCAGCTCCTGCCCCAGGCCCGAGGCCTTTTCTGGTCACTGGTGTGCGCTCTGCTGGGAGTCTAGCCCCTGACGGCAGGAGTCAGTGGGTAAAGACCCCAGCTCCCCCACCCTCTGCCTGGGGAAACTGAGGCATGATCTACGACATCGACCACAGTTCACACACTGAGCTGACACCTGCCGTGAGGGTTCTCTTACTCAGGGGTGGCTCTGGGCTGCATTGTGCCGCACCCCACACAATTCACATGTCGAAGCCCTGGCCCCAGTGTGCGGTAAAGCTGTTGGGAGGTGCCTAGGCTAAGGCGTCTAGTGAGGGTGGGGCTCTTGAGATGGGAGTAGGGCCTGCAGAAGAGACAATAGGGAGCTTGCACCACCCTCTCCCCTCCCCTTCTGCCTGCACCCCCTCGCTGTTCCCCCCATGCACAGACACAGCAAGAAGGCAGCGGGCATGGCCAGGAAGGGAGAAGGAGCCTTCTCGGCGCCCTAGCTCAGGCTTCCAGCCTCCAGACTGTGGGAAGTAAACGTGTCGCTTAAACTGCCGGTCCATGGGGCTTTGTCGCGGCAATCTCAGCTTACCACTGCAGGGGCTTGGGGTCAGGAGAGACAGAGACTAGTCAGCTGGCTCAGGGAGTGAGGTCCAGAGTGGAGATGTCAAGTCAGGAGGCCTCAGGATGCTGATAAATTTGGTGAGATGATAAATAGGGATAAGATCCTCCCTAACTCGCAGGGAGAGGACTGAGATGGACACCGCCCCTGCTCAGCACTGGGCCAGCACACGCTCTGGGAGCTTGGCGAGGGGAGCCCTTCTTATTTGCAAAAGGCCACACAAGGATATGTCCTTAGAATCATAACATTTCGGAAAAATCATCTCACTCGAAAAAAAAATTTAATTTGCAGGTGGGGAAACCAAAGCTAAGACAGAACTGACCTGCCTGGCATTTTCCCACCATTAAAGATTGTTTATGACCGATTTACAGGCCCAGCAACAAAGAAGGAAGGTGAAGTCCCAGGGAGGCCCCGATAAACTCCAGGCCAGGGCCAGGGGGAACTCGGGAGTTCTGATTTGGTCACTGCTTCGCCAGGATGCTTCCAGCCACGCCTCCACCTGAAACACACCTGAGCAGGCTGCCGCGACATGGCGCTCTCCTCATTTCCCCCCAAGAATGAGATGGAGGGAGAAAACCTGGGGCACTGGCCTAGGGTGGGTTCCCTGGAAGCATGGTAGAACGTGAGTCAATGAGGAGGGCTCTCAGGATGGGGGGGAGTGAGGGAAGCAGGAGGGGGCCAAGGAAGGAACTAAGAAGGACACAACCTCTAGCAAAGGCTACCCTGATGTCACGGGG
>PVIJ01018471.1:0-25000 GCA_004024925.1 Scalopus aquaticus | reverse complement strand
ATTATTTACTTTCTTCTATTTATTTTTTGTGTTATTTGTTCTTTTCCTAGTTCCTTCAGTTGTAGTGTTAAATTTTCTTGAGATATTTCTATTTATTGATGTGGGTTTGATGTGCTATGTACTTCTCTGCATACTATTACTTTAAGAGCATTCCATAGAATTTATTTGATCACTTCAATTCTATTAAGACAAATCATCCACTAACTTGGAGATAATGAGAGGGAAAATGAACTTGAGGACAAATGGAACACGGAAAATTTCATTTTTTTTATTTTTTGGAATTCTTGTCCATTTTGTTCTCTATCTATTCCAACTACCACTACTATCTCTTCTCTATTTTTAAGTAACATTATTCTTTTGGAAACACAAAAATTCCAAAACACACACAAACAGACTTCTAACATCGAACCAAAGCATACTTTCTGGTATATGTAATATAGATTTATGTGAATTAGCAATTTATGTTAAAGAGATCTGTTCACAGAGGTTAAATTAAGAAAGAAGTCTCCTTGCAAAGGTAGGCCCTTAATCTCTTAATCTCTAAACTAAGGGTTTATCTTAAAGAATTGATATTTATGAAAACATTCTCTTGGATCATTTTGTGATAATTTAACTGATGTTCTTTGTAATATCCTTTTGGCCTCCCTCAGTTACACAAAGGTTTATAAAGAAAAACATGGATCAAAAAGAGGTCATTGTGACCTGATTTCTCTTGCAGACTTTACTGAACAAGTAAAAACTGCAAGGGCAGCATCAAAATCAAGATGCCCTCTTTTCCATTGTGTGGATTTATAGTCCTTGGGACAGAAGGTTGGCAGAAAGAAACTATTATTTTCTTATAACACTAGAATAGCTTTGTGATTCTTTAGGTTCCTCAAAACAGAGTATCGA
Source organism: Scalopus aquaticus (assembly GCA_004024925.1). Lineage (NCBI taxonomy): Eukaryota > Metazoa > Chordata > Mammalia > Eulipotyphla > Talpidae > Scalopus > Scalopus aquaticus. Next base: position 24,109 of record PVIJ01018471.1, on the reverse strand, counting down.
CAGAATTTTCAGGTGACAATATGACACATGTATATTCAATTCACTTATTGCATTAACTCATCTAGTACGTCTTAATTAACTAAGGCAAAACACTAAAGTTGGGAATCTGTTTACCCATGTTCACTTTGAAAGAAAAGGTTCAAAATAAGCAAGGCCACTTCACACAAACATTTTTTCCATATATTTCTAAGATTAGTCAAATTATTTAAGGCTTTTGTAGGACTACTTGTGTACATAAGGATACAATATTTCCTGAACTTTATAGCCAGTGCAGAGATGTAAAGTAGATGGAACTTTATGTCAAGTGCACAGATACTTTTTTTAAAAAAAGAGTATCATTTTAGAATCACATGTTCTAAACATGTTATTAATGTTTAATAAACATTAATGAATATACTTCCGGTGAATAATTGCCTGTGATTTAAATGTGTGTGCCTCTATCATATTCAATTTTGAAGTGTGACACAGAATTACAATTGGTAACACTGAAAAGAAGGTAAAGAAGAGTGGTTGAGACAGGAAAATAACATTTATGTTACATATCATATTTTATTTAATCCTCAACTAACCCTTACACTGAAAATGTACTTTATGCCCATTGTGCTTATAAGAATATTGATGAACCAGAAATTCAAATGATTTCTTCCTGACTCCACAACTTGAATACTATTTTTTGTATCCTACTATGAAAACAGATACAAAGCATCAATTAGTGAAAGTAAGGGAATCAAAGTTGAAATAATGTATTAATGACCTTGATTTTGTGACAGTAAATATGTATATGCCACTTCATATACCAGCTAAAAATTTAATGTGGATTTATGAAACATATTGTTATGGTACTCGAAAAATGGATGTTAATGAGGAGAATTATTTGTGGTCTTTTTTCTCTGAAATGGTATCATTAAGAAAACTGTTATAGGGAGAAGTATAGCATAACTACTTATAACGCCAATATAAAGCAACAGGTTGCAGAAGAATGCTTGAATTTAAATTATTCATGGTTTATAAAATCTTTTAGGGGTTTCATTATCTGTTCCTGAAAATGTTCCTGTGTCTGCCTTTATATATATGATTCTTGCAAGAGACCCAGATCCAGGTCAAGAAGTTGAAGTAAGTGTTTTGTTAATTATTTTTTCCCCCAAAATGATAGTGCTTAATTTTTTTAAAAAAGATTTATTTATACAGACAAGCTGGGGTATAGGCCAGAGGCAGGGGCGGTGAGAGGGTTTACCAGAGACAGAGTGGGGAGCAGAACAGGCAGATCGATGGAAATACACTGCTGAGGGGAGCAGCGGGGTGGGCAGGAGAGGTCTACTGCGCCATGTGGCAATCTCCCCGGCCAGGCATCAAACTCGCATTGCCGCTGCTGACAGATCCACAGTGCAGCACTTAGCCGCTGTGCCACCAGGGAGGCCCAGTGCTCAAATTTTTGATGAACAAAAATTATTTCATCAGAATTTGAATTAAAGTACTCTTCATCTCTTATGGTAGTAATTGAAGTGAGAGAAAGAACTCAAATCTTTGAACATAGTAACAGATTAAAAATGATTATGACTTGAAAATAAAAGCAAAGGACCTTCTAAAATGTTCTGAAAGCTCTTTAAAAAACAGAGTTTACATTTACTCACATGATCTGATGAAATTACACAGCTAACAGAATATTCTTTCATGTTTCATAACTTTTGATTCATCCCAGGTCAGCCATGTTGTATGTATTATACACATATTTGAAAAAAGACATAACTTTTCCAAAGATTGACCAATAATTACTAAAGAATAGAGAATTAATCACAATGACAAAAATGATTACAGATTAAGAAGAGGAAAAGGAATACAAGCTAATTCATCACTTTACATTTTCTCAGAAATTGTAACTGTTCATATGATCTACATACTAATTATATTTGTAGGGAAAATTTGATTTCTTTATTATATAATATATTGTAAATCTTAATACTACACTGGAAAGTTCTGCCCTAGATGTTATGATGTTTTGACTTTATTCTAAATCTCCATTGAGAAAATTAAGTTTTTTTCCCATTTGTTTACATGTATTCTAATAATAAGCTCATAAATATCATTTGAAACATGGCTGAAACTAAAGTTTAGAGGATCAGCTCATTGGAGAATTTAGTTTGTCTATAATTTTTCTGGTGATCTGATTAGTGAGGCATTAATTGGCACTCCAAACTTCATTTTTCCTTGGTCATGTGAATTTTAAACTGAAGATGGAAGAAAACAGAGAAAAAATGTAATTTCTGATTTATCAGGAACTATATGTGGAGAGATAGGGTTAGGATACAGTGTGGTGTTACATGTGTTTGGGGTGTGTCTTAGGCCAGGATAGATGCATGTGTGTGTAATAATGGTGTCTATGTAAATAACAATATTCATCTGTTTATATGCATATTCTCCACAAATAAATATAATAAGTTTTAAATTATATGAATTTTATTGTAAAAGTCACTGAGAAAGAAAAACAAATCCGAGCCTTGGAAAATGAAAATTTTTAGGGCCTCCCTGGTGGTGCAGCAGTTAAGCGCTGCGTTGTGGAGCTGTCAACAGCAGCAACGCGAGTTCAACGCCCGGCGGGGGAGAATCCCACATGGCACAGCAGACCTCTCCTGCCTCACCCGCTGCTCCCCTCAGCAGTGTGTTTCTGTAGATCTGCCTGTTCTGCTCCCCTCTCTGTCTCTGGTGAACCCTCTCGTTGCCCCACGCCTCTGGCCTGTACCCCAGCTTGTATGCATAAACAAATAAATCTTAAAAAAAAAGGAAATTTTTTAACAAATTCTAAACTATAATAATAAGGATAGAAAAAAAGAAAAGTATGTTTTTCCATTAGGACATATAATGGAGTTTAGTTTAATATAAGCCAACTTTGGTTGTCTACTTGTAGACAAGAAAAAAACATCAGTTAATATGCCCATGAAAAAGGCTGTGAAGTCTTCTTGGAAACAGCATTTGATATCATGTCTCCCTTGTTTTTACTGTGTTTCTTTGGACTAGAAACTGTATGTAAATTTTTAAAAATGTAATGTTTTTATTAAGTCTTACTAAAAAATCTTTAATAATCTTCTTGAAACTGAGCCCAGTTATAAGTATGTGGGAAAAACAATGGAAAATAACATGCTAAAGCTCATGAAAAATATTTTCTTCGAAAGCAAAATTATTTTGTGCCATACAGAAAATCAATACAAAGATGAAATCAAATGACTCCTCAAATAATTCTGTTCTTGTGCCTGCTTTACATACACTTCCTGAATATACAAGAGGGAAAGGACTGGCTTTTTTATATTAGAAAAATCTGTAAATGCAACACTAAAAGTTAATTATAAAACCATAATAGTTATTTAACAAAAGTGTTCTAATAATTATAAAAACCTTTGGAAAAATTACATTTGAAAATGTGAAAAAATTAAATTTCAGATTTTTTCAATTCTGGAACTGAAAGAATGTATGACTTTTGTTTTATGGGACCTGGCTTCACAAAATTGATTTTAGCTTAGATTTGTCAATGATTGCTTTTAAAATCCATGTTTTCGATAATATATTAAGTTTTTTTAAGTTTTTGATTTTAAATTCTTCAGTTAATGCCACGGCTTACTTTGCTTTGGATTCACATAAAGGTGTCATTTCTAAAATCAGTGAACAACTTTTGGACTATGAAATGAATCCTAAGGTGAGAATAAACAAAACAACATTAAAACAATGTCCTTAAATAAGAATGAAGTCAATATTTCTAAAAAGAATGATATTTAAAACTTTTCCTAAATTGAAATGAAAACTATTTTGTCTAGGAATTTTCTTACTCAGTTAAGACTTAGTGAAAAAATAAAAAGAAATAACAGTTGCTTCAGGACAATTGGCTACTGACTAGTAATAATAATATTCATTCTGGTTTTATTTAGAATCATCTCTTAAATAGCCAACTTTGTTGTTCACCATTCATTTTGAAACAAAGTAGCTCTATATTTTTGTTTTTGTGTTACTTTACTCTTTAACATAATAGAGTTAATTTCATGTAAAAAGTGTCATTAACATTTTGATTTTAATTGCACTGAATTTATAATTTGTCCTTAAGAGTATTAGCATCTTTATTAGCCACAAATCTGGAGGATTCACTAATTTATTTAGAACTTTTTGAAGTACTTCAATAACATTTTTTTTCTCTGTACATTTTTCATTTTTATGCATCATATGTATGATATTTCTAGATTTACTTAATTTTGTTGCTAAATATTCATTTCCTTTTCCATCACCATTTATTAGAAAGACTGTCCTTCCCTCACTGTCTAATCTTGGTCCCTTTGCCATAAATTCATTGACTGTATGTAAGTGGGTTTATTTCCAGGTACTTGATTGGTCTCTATATCTGAATTTTTTTTTGGCCACTACTATATTTTGATTACTATAACTTTATAATTTTACTTGAAGTCAGGAAATGCAAAGGAGCCCAGATTTTTCTTTTTTCTCAAAATTGCTTTGGCTATTTGGGGTCGTTTGTGGTTCTTTCTAAATTTTAGGTTTATATTTTCTACTTCTATAAAAAATGTCATTGAAATCTTGATAGGGATTACATTCACTCTCTAGATGACTTTATATGGTACAGACATTTTAACAATATTAATTCTTCCAATCCATGTGCTTAGAATATTGTTCCATATATTTGGGTTTCATTAAATTTCTCTCATAGGTGTTTTATAGTTTTCCATATACAGAACTTTCATTTTCTTGGTTAAATAGATTTCTAGATATTTTCTTCTTTTTGATGAATTATAAATGGCACTTTTTTATTTCTCTTTTGAATAACATGTTATTAGTGTATAGAGACACAATTGACTTTTGTAAAATGAATGGGTTCAAGTTTTAGAGTCTTTATAATTTTTTATATATAATATGCCATCTGCTAATAGTAACTATTTTGCTTCTTCCTTTCTAATTTGGATGCCTTTTATTATTTCTTTTACTTGCCAAATTGATCTTGGACTTCCAATAAAGTGTTAAATGGACATCTTTACCTTCTTTCTCATAATACAGGAAAACTTTATACTGTTGCATATATTACCTATGGCTTGTCATATATATAGCTTTTATTATGCTGAGGAATGTTCCCTTTACACCCACTTTATTGAGAGTTTTTATTATCAATATATGATGGATTTTGTCAAATGCTTTTTCTGCATCTATTGAGAGATCATATGATTTTTATCTTCCATTTTTTTTAATATGGTGTATCACATTTATTCATGTTAAACTATCCTTGCATCCCTCAAATAAGTCTCACTTGGTCATGGTGTATGATTCTTCCAATACATTGTTGAGCTGAGTTTGGCAATATTTTTTTGAGGATTTTATATTAAGGGTATTAAGCTAGCTGTGGTCATAGGGGGCTATTTTTAATGACAATGCTATGGAGTTATGGTAAATGGTCTTTATTAAATAATGACTTTAGTATGAATTCCTCACTACTATGCTGTTATCATTGATGACGTGTTATCTCTTATGAGAAACTATTGCTATTCTCCATGGTTCTTTGCTATATACTCTGCTATGGCAATGCATAGGCAGAAACTGAGCTGCTCATTTTAAATATTAGTGTTTGGTACCAAATGTATGTACTGAGAATGAATAAATAAATTGCTTACTTGCTAGTTCAGAACAGCAGTAATGTCATGGGGGATCTTTTTTTTTTTTTTTAAAGTGTTAAAAAGGGAAATTTGACAAATTTAAAGTTTAGTTTTTCATTTTAAATAACTCCCCCTTGCCTTTTATTTATTTAATTTTTTTTCTGAATAATAATTTACATCAGGGGCCTCCCCGGTGGCACAGCATTTAAGTGCTGCGCTGTGGAGCTGTCGGCAGCAGCGGAGCGAGTTCGACGCCCGGCTGGGGAGAATCCCACATGGTGTGGCAGACCTCTCCTGCCTCACCCGCTGCTTCCCTCAGCAGTGTATTTCTGATCTGCCTGTTCTGCTCCCCGCTCTGTCTCTGGTGAACCCTCTCGCCGCCCCACACCTCTGGCCTGTACCCCAGCTTGTATGTATAAATAAAAAATAAATCTTTAAAAAAATAATAATAATAATAATTTACATCATGGGTAATCTGTCATTGGTTGAGCCACATTTTAATTCCTTGTGATCTTCAATATTACTTGCTAATTATTACTACTTACTACTACTTACTACTACTTATTACTTATTAAAAATAAAATAAAGCAAAAGTTATTTTTTTCCTTTGCTAATTACTACTACTTACTACTACTTACTACTACTTATTACTTATTAAAAATAAAATAAAGCAAAAGTTATTTTTTCCTTTGCTAATTATTACTACTTACTACTACTTATTACTTATTAAAAATAAAATAAAGCAAAAGTTATTTTTCCTTCAATAAACTTTATTATTTTGTAATAATATTTCTTAACTGTTTGAGACATTGGAATATCATCTTTGTTAGTCAATCTTTACCATTCTTTCTGAGGTTTCTATAATACTCATGATTTTTCACATTTTCGCAAAAGATAGATAATTTTTAGTGGCATATTTTTTCCCTAAATGATGAAGTTCAAGTTACTCTTTTAATTTGGTATTCTAAACGTACATTTAATATGTTTTGTTGGCTTAAATACAGCATATAAAGATCAATGTTTAAAAATATGCTCAAAGTTTCATAACAACTGCTAGGTAGCATTAACTGCAGAAATCTGTATAAGAATACAAAAATTATTCCTCTCAACAAATGACCTCAAGGTGTTTTGGGAATGGTTCTACATTCTCATGCTTGCAAACGTTGAAAGTACTTTTCAGTTTCATTTTAAAGCATTTTTTATGTAAAGGAAATTGTATATTTTAAAGTTTCAAAGAAACCCATAATCTGTCTTCTCTTATTTATTTTAGCATTTCCAGATAGTGGTTGCTGTAAGAAATAGACAAAACCTGTCTCTGGAGTCATGTGTTGGCACCATCACTATAAACATACAAAATGTTAATGATGAGAGTCCTGTTTTTAATGTAAGCAATGAATAATCTAAATATTTAAATGCTAAGATTTTACTTTTGAAATCTTCTTGTGTGTATTTGGATAAATATCAGTGTTTTGTTTTTATATTCATTGTCAATTTTCTAACAAATATTCAAAGTGATTTTGAAGGCAAACTTCTATGATTTCTACAATATTGATATTTTTACGGGGTGGAAGTTGACCTTATTTGTATTTTTTGCTTTGAAACTATAGAAAAAAGTCTTTTGTTTGATGGAACAAGAATTCAGAGCTTCCTAGGGGCCTCCCTGGTGGCGCAACAGTTAAGCACTGCGCTGTGGAGCTGTCGGCAGCGGCAACGCGAGTTCAATGCCAGGCTAGGGAGAATCCCACATGGCGCGGCAGACCTCTCCTGCCTCGCCCACTGCTCCCCTTCAGCAGTGCATTTCTGATCTGCCTGTTCTGCTCCCCACTCTGTCTCTGGTGAACCCTCTCGCCGCCCCATGCCTCTGGCCTGTACCCCAGCTTGTATGTATAAATAAAAAATAAATCTTAAAAAAAAAAAAGAATTCAGAGCTTCCTATTTTCCTGTTTTGTTTTGTTTTTTTAATAAGTAAATACTATAGAAATTATCCATTGATACATTCATATTGCAAAGTCAAGCTAGCAAGTAAAGAGAATTTGAGCAATAAGTACTTGATTATATGAAATATTTCCAAATATATATGAAATGATAAAGTGACAATAGAAGTGTTTGTAATATTTTGTTGTTTGTAATAAAGTATAATTTACTATTCTGTTTGTTAAAGGACTGGAAAGTGGGTTTAGGTAGGAATAAACTTTTAACTACATTTTATAATATATAAATGTACCTTAATATATATATTTTATGTATATAGATATATAATCTGTAAATAAAGATGCTTTAATGTCAGGGGCTTGAAAATGTTACAAAATGTGTATCACATGATTTTTAAAATATTTACTATGTGACATAGATGAAATAAGACATTTGTTTACACTAAGTGATAAAAAAGTCTCTTTTGTCCCACAGATACATACCAGATGCACCTATAAATATTTATGAAAATATGCCTGTTGGAACAAAACTAGTCAAATTGAAAGCAACTGATAGAGACATAGGAGACTCAGCGTGTTATGAATTTATCTGTATACAAAAAGAATTTTCAATAAATAAAGGTAATTTTTATTGCTAATCATTTCATAAAGTATAATTCAATGTTTTCTTTATACTACTTAAAAATAAACTTATTATTATTATTTTATTAGGGTAAAAGAATGTTTAAGCTATTTCAACAGCACACTACGCATATTTTATGGAAAAAAAAGTGACCATTTCTTCTGTCTCAAAATTATGGATACTCTGTATGATCTGTGTGCTCGAGGGACTTCTGAGAAATTCAGACCCACAGCAATGTTCCCTGGGATTTTACTGTATGATTTTTCCATGAGAAGTGGATTTTCCCATGGAAACCAGAATTTTGGTCACAGAAATTGTATTCTTTTTCTATTCATACATTCTCATAAGAACTTTGCATATATAATATCTTCTTTGGATTTTTACTATGCTAATCCACATCTAATATATGCTATCTAGAGAGAAATCTTAATTTACCCAAATTCATACAGCTAATTTTTGTGCCAGAAACTGCATTTGAATTCAGTCAGCTTAATTATAGTACTTGTAATTGTAGGTACCTTATACATGACCAAAAGTAAGGAGTTTATGACTAATAACCTTGGCAAAAAAACAGAGGTGAGAAAGAAATGTCTGTCCTCTCATTAAGAGATGGTATACAATTTCACAGATGAGAAAGCAGGATAAGACACGCACTACATATCCTATCAGTATAGAGAGCCCCATGTAAGAAGTAGAGTCTGAGAGAAACAAGGAAAGGAAGCTCTGGAGAGGAACCTATAGCAAGTCACAGCTTAAGCAGAGAGAAGGGTGCCCAAGCACATTGCGAGAAGAGAGAGACAGCAAAAATAGGAGACGAGGTACATATAGGAGTATTCATAAAATAACTATGTTAAAGATAATTGAATGCTGATGTCTCCAGTTACACATGTGAATTACAAATATAGAAAATAGGAAAACTAGAATGAACCTTATGAAGACGAAGTGAAATCAAAGGTGTCAGGATAAATTTAGGTTTTCCGATATATGTATTTATACATGTAAATATGCATATGTAGTTACATAAATATTGATGTAATTGTATGCAAACACACACACATGCACAAATACATTTCTGTAGCTACACCTACAGAAAGACTGAAGAAGGCTGATACCAGAATAGCAACGTATACACCTATTATCAACATATGGACTTCTAAATGCCTTTTTCCCCTATAAGAATTCTTAGAGAAATGGCTCCTTTTGAAGCTGTGACAGTTAAAATATAATATGAGCTGCAGTAATTTATAGTGAGAGAAGGCAAGAACATGCTTAAACATCAACAAGGATATGTAAGAAAGACACAGAAAGCAAATGGAATCTGTTCTAGTCAATTCAAGAGCAATTTAGACATTAAGGTAAATAGATTATAACCGATTACATAGTATGGGACACCAAGAGTCCATAGAGAGAAAAGCATAAATATACAGTTTGATGAGAACAGAATGTTTACACAGTTTCAAATTATCTCTTAGTCAAATAATTAATTGTAGTGGGCATCATCAATGATGTTACAAACTGATAGTATGGAATAGAAACACAACCTAACTTCTACGATATTGAATCCATAGCTACACAATCCAAATCTAATCATGAGCAGATATAAGCAAAATCCTCTCCAAAGTTATGAATATTTGATTTTTAAAATATTCTAAGCCATGAAAACTCAAGGGGAGATTGAAGGACTTCTCAGATTCAAGACTAAAAAGACTAATGATGATTCTTTATTAGCTTTTTTTTTTTCCTATAAAATATTATTGAGATAGGGCCTCCCGGGTGGCACAGCGGTTGAGCGCTGCACTCTGGAGCTGTCAGCAGCGCTCCATGCGAGTTCAATGCCCAGCCGAGGAGAATCCCACATGCTGTGGCAGACCTCTCCTGCCTCGCCCGCTGCTCCCCTCAGCAGTGTATTTCTGATCTGCCTGTTCTGCTCCCCACTCTGTCTCTGGTGAACCCTCTCGTCGCCCCACACCTCTATACTGAATGTATCCCAGATTGTATGTATAAATAAATAAATATTTAAATATATATATATATATATATATATGTATATATATATATATATATATATATATATATATATAATTGAGATAATTGGTGAAACTTGAGTGGGGGTTCTTGGTATAATATGTATTGATAGTTGCCTCAAGATTCTGTTGATTTTACTGGGTTATGTCAAAGAATGTTTTTAGGAGATATATTTTAAAGAATTTGGGAATGATGAGACATCAGATTCGCAACTTACATTCAAATGGTTTAAGTTAAAACCCTTTTCTAATATAGACTACAAATAAAATTATAGACTACAAATACTCATTCAGAAAACATTCATTAATAAAAAGGATTTGAGGCTATATATTGCACATTTTAAAAGGCGAGCTAGATCCCTGGAAAACTAATCAGAGTGACTAAATCTAGACATTTTCTATTCATTATGAGATAATAACAAAAAGAGGGTGACAATCAAACTCAAAAGCCTTTTCTAAAATACTTTTTCCACAAGTTAATGGTGTAATATATTTAGGAAACTGAAGAACACAAAAATATGATTTTGGAAATTTATACGCAGGAAAATGACTTCATCAGTAAAGAAAGATAAAATTTTAGGACCATGGAAGCACTCAGGAAATGTTCCTATAAGTTTGTCCTGTGTAATTCACTAGAGATTACACTCCAGAAAACCCAAATAACTAGAGATATATCAGAATAAGAAATGATGGCAAGAATCAAATATACATTTACTTATAGAACTAAAAATAACGTACTTAAAGAAGAAAGTGTATTACACATAAAGATTACTTTCTCTGCAAATATGCAATAAAGGTATTTGAAAAGGAAGTCAATTAAATATAATCATATTGTCCTTGTTTTTCTCTGTATAAAGAACTCCATCCCAATGCCACTATACTTGGAATTAGAAAAACAAAAAGCAAGTATAGCAGAAAAATATTACCAGCAGAGCAAAAAGGGAGCTAAACTTAGTAGATGTTAAAACATATTATAGTGCCTCTGAATTGCAAACTGTGTGATACTGACAAGAATTATGCAGATAGAAAATTAGAACAATATAACATCTTGATAAAAGGTCCAAGTAATTACATAAATGTAATATTCAGTAAAAGTGCATAAAATTTTAATAAGTGATGTAATAACTAGATGGCATTAGGAAAAATAAAATATTTTTATACTGTGTATCAGGAAATATAAGATAGAGTAGATGATTTAAAAAATGAGACTATAAGCATTATAGAAAATATGAATGAATTTCTTTATAATATGGCGATTGGAAAAACTTTTATAACTATGATTCAAAAGCCAGAAACCACATGGAAATAAATTGATGAAAGTAACATCATGATATTAACATAATTATCATCACCACCACCACCACAAAAAAATGTATTTTGGCAAATAAGCAAGCAAAATCACTAAGCAAAGTAAATATACAAAGTAAAAATACAAATATACATCATATTAGAAGAAATAAGTTACAACCAAATGTGAAAATGGATTAATGGAAAAAATAACAGTTTAGAGGAATTGCAAATGACTGTAAGCCAAATGAAAAGATACTTAATCTTGTTCATAATGAAGTGAAAATTCAGGTAATATATGTTAATGTGCCTAATTTATAAGATTAGCAAAAATTCATGGTTAACAATATCCTCTATTGGTAAGGCTTATGCTAAAATAGATTTCAAATATTGCTGATGATAATGAAAATACTACAACCCTTGGCAGAATCTAGGAAAGTTATATATGCATTTACATTTCGATTTTGCAATTCTGCATCTAGAAACTATCTTAAAATACACTGACAGAAATATAAAGATGTACACACATACATCTTTAATAAAAATATTGCAGTATTATTTTAATAATAAAATTGAAAATATTCCTATTATAAACTGTGACAACCCAGACAATGAAATATGATCTGAGAAGAATAAATGAATTTCTCTCTAAATTACTGAGGATCTCCAAGATGCAATAAGAGGGAAAAGGTTGAGAAAAGTGTTCATGGTTTTACTTTTTAGCTGATTAATAATACATGATTTCATATAAAGCAATTATTTTTAAGTTAGAGAGCCTTATAGATTAAAGAGATAAGAAACATATCGACCGAGTACAAACCATGAACACTAGTTAGACGATTATTTGAAAAAAATGCAAGGCTTTATAAGACAATCCAAGAAATTTGATCATTACAGGATATATGCTGACTAAGGAATTTATGTGATGATTTTAGGTATGCTAAGTATATTAGTTATATTTCAAAACAAGAGTTTTTTACCTATAAGAATAAATAAGAAAATATTTACAAACAGAATGCCATGTTGTTTGGGATTTTCTTCAAAATAATACAGGTAATGGAAGAAGTAGGCATACTAGATATGAAACAAAATTGGTCATGTATTGCAACTGTAGCTATATGCACCTGGGGATTTATTTTATTATTCTTTTGGAGTTGATATATGTAATCTTCTAAAAATTAAAAATTATTTACTATATGTCCTAGCATAATAAATATGTAATTGATATTGTCAATCGCAATAAATCATACACTTAAACACATACTTTGAAAAGTGATTGGGATATATTAAAGATACTAATAATTTTTTCATTGCTTGTACTCCTCTTCTGTTGCCCAACTCCCTCACTAGATGTATGTGTGCAATCTACCACAGTACATGCCTGTCAATTTGACCTGCTAAATATCAATTAAGATCCTTTCTTTCCATCACATTTGAAATCCATTTACTCACTTAGTCTTCAGCAGTGTATTGCAACTTACTCAATATCTTGCATATAATTTTGCCCTTCCCCAAGTTAATATACTTTCCTGAAGTGGCTGTTCTATGACTTCCTCTTCTTTGGTTACCCTTTGGCACCTTCACTCCACTGCAGTGATCTCTGCTTGGATTTCCTAGGCTCATTTTCCAACACTCAGCCTCAGCTTCACTGGCACATTTCATGCCCACTGCCACGATCCGCCCATAGAATATCTTCTGATCTGTGCAGTTTAGGAGGTGTCTCTCTTCCCATTCACCAACCCTCCCCAACTGATCCTTAGTGGTGACTAGCTTATGAGCTTATTCAGGTCTACAATTGTGATTTCTTTTTTTAATTGATCCCTAGAACTACTATTTTTTAGATCATTATTTTAATTCATAACTTAATAACCTTGTGAATGTTGAACAATTTTGCATCTGTATTTTAGATTCTGGAGAGGTGACAATTGCCTATCCTCTGGATTATGAAGACAAAGCCACCCCACATTCTTGGGTATTATATGTTAGAGCTTATGACAATGAATGGGTACATTCTGCTACTGGAACACTTACAATGATTCTACACGATGTTAATGACAATCCACCTCAATGCACACAGGATATTTACATGTAAGTTTTCATAGTAAATTTGACCGCTAGATTTTGACATAGGGAAAAATGAATGGTAAGTATGGGCAAGTAATATTCTCTTCCTAGAATGAAGAAGAAACCTTTCCTTACTTCCTTACTATATTTTCAAAAGATTTGTAATTCTTTTCTCTCATAAAATTGAACCTGTTTTATTGTCTGAAGATTTATAAAAATCAAAGCTAGAAAGGACCTCAAAAAATGATTCTTATCTAGTCTGCCTTTCAGGGAAGGAAGACTACATATATTTATATATAGCTTATATATACATATATACTAATATCTATATAATATATAATTATAATCCATTTAAAAAATTTATATTGACATTAATTTAGAGAAAATTCTGAAGTTATAGGCAAACTTCACTTTTTTGGTCAGGATTTTTTTTTTAAGATTTATTTATTTATACATACAAGCTGGGGTACAGGCCAGAGGGGTGGGGTGGTGAGAAGGCTCACCAAAAACAGAGTAGGGAGCAGAACAGGCAGATCAGAAATACACTGCTGAGGGGAGCAGCAGGTGAGGCAGGAGAGGTCTGCTGTGCTATATGGGATTCTCCCCGGCTGGGCTTTGAACTCATATCACGCGCGCTGCCGAGAGCTCCACAGCGCAGCGCTCAACCGCTGTGCCACCAGGGAGGCCCTGGTCAGGCTTTTTAATGGCATAAGATTTAAAAGTTTGTAATTAAGTTTAATTACATAAGATTTAAATTTATTCTCTTTATAGAAATGGAATACCAAGCTTGTTAGATTTCATTTGCTCACAAAGTTCACATAGTTAACTAATAGTGGTTTAGATCCTGAAATCCAAATTTCCTGCTCCTCAGTAAGTATTTCTGTACAGAATATCTGATTGCTTATAAAAGTCTTAACCTAGTTTGGGAGTATTCTGGTAACATACTCTCCTTTTGTATTATAGGAACACTCCCTACTTTCAGTGTGCACATAGTAATCCCCCCTGAGAAAAATCATAGACATGTGTTTTTCATATCTTCAAACAACTGAAAATAATCAACTTAATGGAGAAGGACTTTGATAGTCCTGCAAGTTGAGGAATGGAAAACCCTGTTTAATCGGAGTTTTCATTTACATAGCAGAAATAATATTTTACACAATTATACAGTAGTGTTTTGGGGTCTACTTTGGAAGTTTATTTAAACAATATTAATATTATTTCAGGCATATTATTTTATCACTTTGTAGTAATAAAACAGTATAAAATCCAAATACAGAAATACTGCTATGATGTTGTATATAAAAATTGAATTGACTGTAAAACTTTTGCAAGAGATATATTTGACAAAAAAAAAAAAAAAACAGAAATAATCATCAGGTATACAGAAGCCAGGCCAATTGTAATGTACTTTTATTTTTCCAGGTAGCAACCTACAGATTCTTAATGGAGGATTATTAGAAACTTTGGTCCTAAAATCTTTTTTTTTAACAAGTTAGATAACTCGCATTTTATTCTAGTATATTTTAAAACCTAAAATATTATAAGCAACTAAAATTAGAAATATTACTTTGAAACAAAAATCATAACTATGAATGTTTTGATTAGTCAGAATACTTATAACTAGTTTTTGTAACAAAAATTCAAGACAAAATAATGATCATATCTTTGCCCATATGCAAAGAACAATGAAGGTTTGTCGACTCCAGTGAGTGTTACTCCTCTGTGCTGTGATTCAATGTCATAGCTTACTAGGTCACTGGCTTTGTGATGTTGTCTTTTGCTTCCAAGCACATAGAGGAAGGACAGAGAACATGTGAAAAGTACTCCCAGAATTTAATCACATTGCCAAGACTGATACATAGTCTTTCAGCTTACATTTCAATGACACTTCTCCCTCTAAACCCCTGAGAAACTCTGGAATTTGCAGGGAAACTAGGATATTTAGAGTGGCATATGAATGTTGGTAAAAATTAACAGTCTCTGCTAAATGTTAAGTAGCTTTAATAGCCAGTCAGTTGCAGGACTACTGTAGATCAATGCATTAGTTCAAGTCTATTATTAATTTAAGGAAATTCCTAACAAGAAGACAGTTTTAATTACTGAGAAGATTATACTGCATAAGGATGTGAGAGGACAAGAGTTTATTCTTTTCTTCTATATGTTTTTAAATAACCATTTATCTCGTCTAGTTTTCAGTTTTCTTATTTTTTAAAATGGGGACAATGATTTATGTGCCTAAATGTGAAAGTACGGAGCAAGTATTTTCAGATTATTTCAGCTCTAGGATCAACAAATTTAAAAATGATGAATTTGAGGTACAAACTGCCATTTTCCCAGTGATAATATTCGTGTCATACTACATTTGATGTTTATTAATCCAACATAATAGCAACTCATTTTCCCTAGGCCTTAGCAAAGATGCCAAATATTTTTTTTAAGAATTATTTTTTTATTTATACATACAAGCTGGGGTACAGGCCAGAGGCGTGGGGCGGTGAGAGGGTTCACCAGAGACAGAGTGGGGAGCAGAACAGGCAGATCAGAGATACACTGCTGAGGGGAGCAGCAGGCGAGGCAGGAGAGGTCTGCCGCGCCATGTGGGATTCTCCCTGGCTGGGCATCGAACCCACGTTACCGCTGCCGACAGCTCCACAGCGCAGCACCCAACTGCTGCGCCACCCGGGAGGCCCGCCAAATAATTTCTTATCTTTCACAGTTTTTCACCAACGCTATGATTTTATTATTGGCAGAAGTGGTTATTCAAAATATGAGCAAATTTTAAAACATTTTAAATTAAATATTATAATCAGTATAAACCAAGACTAATATGCTGCACCACTTTTTTTCTCATATTTTACTCATTATAGAATTGAACTTCCTGAAAACATCTCTGTTGAAACTCTCTTAGTCTCTCTAATTTGCGTAGATAAGGATGGAACTGTTCCCAATAACAATATCACTTATCATTTGACTATGGATACTTTTTCAAATGAAACCTTTACCCTCACAAACAATGAACTTAAAGTAAGTATTTTATGTTTCTCTTGATTGTGGCCCTGTGACTAACTTTAGACAGAAAAACACTTTTTTTATTATAAAATTCTTAATGAACTACAGTAGTTCAAATAGCTGATGGCAGAATTTGTTTCTGTATTTCCAACTGAACCTTGAATTGCCAATGAAATATTTTAGTTTGGGCTGAATGCTGGAATGTAATTTTAAACTTGGGAACTGAACTAGGAAGGTTATAAATGTCCTAGAACAAATTGTTCTATGAGAAAGTACTGGTTATTCCTTTGGAATGTGTTGAAATTACCATAATTGCCATTAATTAATATATTTAATAACTATTAAACATTGCATAAATAAAATAAATGTGGATACTTGGTTACTACATCTATAAAATATAGAATGACTTAGATGTTTTTCCAATTTAGTAAACCTAAATTTTATTCTTAATAATGTTTTCAGATCAAAGTTAGGCTATATGGTGCTATATCCATATATTATAAAATAGAATTGGCATGGTTGGATTAGGTAACATATTCAATCAATTTCATAGGTAATATCTGAATATTATTTTGATTAAAAAATTGCTAATATGACCAATTGGCAAAGATATTGAACATATTCTGGGTTAACTAAGACATAGGTAATAGCTGTTGTTTGGCTTTGATTTCACACAATCCCTTCCAACTAGACTCCTTCCCACACCCCAAATTGCATTTTATGAACCCCCTAACATCCTTACCATTTGCTGCCTCATGTTCTATAACAGAAATACAAAGGGTCACTTTCACAACTTTAAAATGCCAGGCTGTCTTTCATCTCTTTTTAGTCCTGCTGTTCACAACACACATATACCGAGAAAATGCTCCCCAACTATTCTGTGTCCTCATCAAGCACATACTTTTGCACAGCCTTTATAATTTGTTTTATACATCACTTCTTTTCTTCTAGGAAGCTATCCCTAACATTTCTTTTCCTTTTTGTCTGGGTCAGATAGTTCTGCTTGTGTCCTCAGGGGATTTAATATCTCTCTCACCATACTATTTACCACATATTTCATTATCAGTCTTTGCATTTAGAAAGCAAAACAAACAAAACAAAATAAAGAAGCCTTAAACCCGAACTCAGCACATATTCAGTACTTATTAGATATGTGGTCATCCATGATTGAATTAATGAGTAACAAATGGACAAAATTAAACTGTGAAATGGTTTTGTAAGACATTAATGAGGTTTAGTAACAAATTACTTACAAATACATCAGTGCCACATCTTCATAATGCTTTTGCAATGAGAAGATATTGTTAATGTGATCAAAATGTGATTCATAAGCTACATATTTATAAATAAATGCACACTATATATATGCAACTAGATGTGTATATGTGTTTGTGTGTGTGTGTGTGTGTGTGTGTGTGTAAGGAACAAATCAACATGTTATTGTACTAAAGCTCCACTACCTTTGACAAAAAGCAAAAACAGCCACGCAAATTTTCTATTTTTATAGCCAAAAGCTGGTTTTGACTATTTGTTGAGAAAAACAGTTAATGTGAGGGTGTCTAATGTATAAAAGGGACCCCAGAAAAACTGGAGACAGTGTATGGAATCACATTCCTTCCAATCCTGCTCTTGGATAGCCTCAGATCTACTCTAGGCAGAGTACCTTGAAGATATTATGATTATGCATGAACTGTGAAGGGGGAGACATAAAATCACCCCCTTTATTTAACATTATGAAAGATCCTGAATGAATTATGCTTGCCCTGCACATTATTCCCAGGAGAGAAAAGTGAAAAAGCAAAAACATGAGATGCTTTGACCTCTCTTACAAAGTGGTATTCAATTTCTGTTTTTGCATGATTTCAAAGCTTACAATTTAAAGCTTGAATCTGAGAGATTATTCTCACTGAAACTAGCCAATACTTAACTTACTTTTTACACATGCAAAATTCAAGGCAACTACTTTTACAAATCTTAAATACATACCATAACAGCTATAGAGAACATAGGAACAGAAAAAAGACACCCCATGGCAAAATTAATCAAGGTAAACAAATGAACATCAAATCTGTACCCCTTGTTTTGTTATTAGTATACTCTCTGGTTTCCAGTACTTGCAATGCAACTTGTCTGAATTGAGATATGCTGCAAGTATGAAATAAGCAAGGGGTTTCACAGATTTAGCATGAATAAAATAAACAAATGTAAATATCTCAATGCTCTTTGCTGCTAATTGCATGTTCATGATATGTTTCATTGCATGAATATTTTATTAAAATTATTTTTACCTGTTTCTTTTAAATTTGAGAGATGTGGTACTAGAAATTCAAGTGTGGTATTGCCTTGTACCTGATTACAGTAAGGAAACTTTGAATTTCTCACCACTAAGTGTTATCTTAGCTGGAGGTTTTGGCAGATATTTTTTATCAAGTTGAGGAAATTACCCCCTAATTCTAGATTACCGAGAGTTTTTTTCCCCATGAATGGATATTGAATTTTCTCAAATGATTTTTCTGTATTATTGATAGGACCATGTCAACTTTTTAATTTAGCCTGCTGATATGATAATGTGACTACTAGAAATGTTAAAATGACATGTAGCTGACACTTGTGACTTGCATTGCTAGCACACATTCCTTTTGAATATATGCTTATTGAATAACATGGTTATATAATATCAAGTTTACTTACCTTTTTCACCAAACATTTTGCAAGACTTAGTTTTAGATTAATGTAAACTTAAATGCTTATCCTATCATTCCCAAAAAGTGACCTCTTTCAATATAATATCTTTCATCTGCAGACTGGTCCTAAATCTCTAGATTATGATAATACTATTTTTGCAGAAATGCACTTCAAATATACATTGCTTGGGAGAGTATCTGACAAAGGAGATCCTGTTCTATCAAGTAAGTTACTAATTTGAAATAACAAATAGTTTGAGTTATACAAAATAACAATTTTAAAATTATTAGAAATATATCCAATTCATAGATATCTTGACTTTATAATAATGTATTTAAATTATCATCCATGGCTTATTTAAGTGCATATTAAAAAATTCTATATCTTAATTTTTTAAAAACTTCTAAAATTATTTTTTGTTTTAAAAAGAAAATTAAAAAAAAAAGAAAGACCCAGAACATGAATGGGAAAGTGATGTTCAAATGCTATCATAATAAATTTTAGCTATGTAAAGGCAATGTCTAAGATGAAATTCTCTGAAATCTTTGTTGCCCAAAGATTTCTCCACAGACTATTTTGCATTAAAGAAAATACCAGTATTCAGGTTCACATAATTAATAGCACTTCCTTCATATTTCTTTGTCATACTGTCATGCTAAAATATTTTAATCAGATTTCAACTAGATAATATCTGCTTTTAGAAGCTCTGATTTTTACTTTAGAATAACACCTTTATATGTAAACACTATAAAAGTCAATTTTTTGACAGGCATTCAAAATATTTGATAGCATATTTTAATCCTAAACTTATTGTCAAATACTTTATTTTTGAAAATGTAAGAATAGACCTATTAAGTTACTTATTCATGTAATAGAAATGTATTTGTATGATTTACATACTTAGAATTTGATATGTAATATAGGACGCTAATTTAGAAAGATAGGAAAAAGAAGAATTATAGAAGAAGGCACATTGTCACCTTAACTATATCTATTAATATTTATCTCCTTTTTACTCCATAGCAATTATTACAATCATCGTAAAAGTAACTCGCATAAATGAACTGAATCCAATTGTAACAATACCAGCATTTACTTTCAGTATATTTGAAAACAGTCCAGTTGATACTCTATTTGGAAAAATCACATATACAGATGCAGACTGGCCATTTAATAATGTAAAATATACGATTGTTGGAGGAAATTTAGGATCATGCCCCAAATTTTACATTGAATCAGACACAGGTATTGTAAAAATGTTGATATCAATTAATGCAAATAAAAGATTATACTTACTCATTTGGAATTTATTTTATTGAGAAACTCATGCTTCATATATCATAAAACTTTTATCATAAACTATATGTTTACTGTATTTGTTTTCTGTATCCATGAATTCTTAGTTATTGCAGGAAAAGCACTGAAGCTTTGATATTTGCTATAGTGATCTTCAGAATTTACATGTATATCTACAATACCTAGGAGGTAACCAAATTGTAGTTTAGATCAACATCTGCCATTATTTTGTTGATGAATTATACTCTGGGAACATTAATATGTAACCAGAATTGCATTGTATTAGTTCATTTCCATTTGTTATTGTAAAGAATATTTCACTTATGTGACTTATAACTTAGCATAAACTTAAGATATTTAGTGATCCTAGAATAACAGTTCTTCCTTTATTCTTGTATCAGGAATGATAAAGCTTCTGGATTCACTGGACAGGGAAGTTGAATCAAATTACAAAATCATTGTGAAAATAACAGACTTGAACAATGATGTTGATTCCCACCCCCTCAAACAGAGAAGTGGTATTGCTCTGGTGACAGTCGATGTTCTGGTAAGAATGAATCATTGCCTGTAATAATGTTGTCCACTAGGAGGCATGTTCTTGGGAACCAGAAACAAAGACTACTATGAATTGTTAAAGTTCAGTGCCTCAACCTGGATGTAAGTTCAGAGTAACGTGGGTTCAAAGAAATTGTACCTTTAACATAAGTGATAAAATTGTTACTTTGTGTGACTTCTCATAAATATGAATTTAGATTAAGAATGATTGATATCTCAAGTTGTATTTTAAAAATTGGTGGAAGAATTATTATTATACACAGCGCCATAAGCAAACAAATATATGTTTTAGGAAGGAACTTTGATACTTTCGAATATTTTTCTCTATTCCTCTGGCTGTTCTTTCCCTCTATGGCTTTCATTTAAGAAATATTTGAATAGTTTTATATGTGAAGGTTCTGAGACATCAACCATAGAGGTTCATAATCATGAAGTATAGGGGTATGAATCTGAGCTCATACATTTTATATATTCATAGCAAGATACATTTGACTTGTCTTGTTCTAGACTTATATCAATACAATTCTACACATTGCTTTTATTGGCAGAACTATACAAAAGGAGAAAATCTTCTTTATAGATAGTGCCAAATTTTCTTTCTCTTATGACTTTGTGCTCTTTATTGCTACTTGAGAGCAGTTAAAATTCCATCAGTGGATCCTATGAGGCAGGCAATGACTTCTAATAAAAATGATTTAAAACCACAAACATTGTTCAGAGTATATGTACACTCCTACATGGTGAACACTTTCATATGTGTTCTTGGTGAACTAAAATATTTAAGTGGTGCCCACAACTCAGTATTACAATCCTCACCATAGACTCATAATGTCTGGATAACAAAATAAACCGTAGCAATAATCTTTGTGGAAAGAAATTTAATGAAGTGACTTGAGTGGTTTCAAACATGACTTAAAGAATGCCAAAAACTAATGAATCTTGTGTCATTGTGCTAACTTTCTATATATCCCAAGCACATTCTAAGTTGCATTATAAGTTTCAGTAGAGGGGCCTCCCTGGTGGTGCAATGGGTTAAGTCTCAGCACTGTGAAGCTGTCCACAGCCAGAGAGCTTCCCACATGGTACAGCAGAGCTCTCCTGTCTTGCCCACTGCCCTCCTCAGCAGTGTATTTCAGTGGACATCTGTTCTGCTCCCCACTCTGTCTCTGGTGAACTCTCTCACCATCCCACACCTCTGGCCTATACCCCAGATCTTGTATCCATAAATAAATAAATCTTTTAAAAAATAAGTTTCAGTAGAAGTGAAATTAAAATACAATTCTTTTTCAGCCTGCAGGGAATTGTTACCTGTTTTATAAAAAAAAAAAAATTTGTAATCATCATGATTCCCAAGGAAATTAGAAAGTCTCTGTTGGTTACTGTCACTGCACAATGATATCTATTCATATACTATCTGTCTATGCACCATAATATGTGTTTTCAGACTTCTGGATTTTACTATTTAATGTATTTATCATGTCTACATCTATTAGTGTTTTATATATTATTCAAAATTCCAATGTTTTCCTTTCTATAAGGTATTACAAATTGAATACAATGCAAGTATTGAGTGAAACTGTATGGTGGGGCCTATGTTCATACTGTGAACTAATTTTTATGTTCTTTAGAAGTTTTTAGCCTGGTGCAGTTACTCCTCTTATCTAGTTTGCATTTCACTTACTAAGGTACTAATGTGAGAGAGGCTACTTATTGTGAGACCTATACAATTGTAAAAAATGTAAGTTGCATTAAAAAAAAACAACACACAGATCAAGGCATGAAAGAACAAAGCAATGCTGCCTCCTGCTGCTTCTCAGTTGAGGAATTTTCAAATCAACAGGATTATAATTTATATCATGTGCAATTTATGTTCATTTTATCAGATAAAGTAAGTGCCCCAAAGAATCTCTTGTTCCAAAACATCTTTAAATTTGTTGAAAATGTAAAATGTAACAAATCCTCAAAGTAGAAATATTAACTTTGAAGACATTAAGAGCACAAAATGGAGTAGAAAAGAACACAAGGGACCACGGAGATGGATCACGGGTGAATTGGTGGTGGGTTACACAAGGGGAATACAAAATGTAAAAGACATAAATAACAATAAAAATATATATTAAAAAAAGACATTAAAGGAAATATCTACAAATGAAAAATAGAAATTTCTTAACATTGTCAATTGTTCTAGGACAAAGTTCTTTTTGTCCTCTGTAGCGAAGGTACTCACAGTTTTATAGCTATATGGAAAAAGAAATGAAAATTAAAGAAAGGCAGGCAAAGAGGTATGCGAAGTTGGCATCAGAGGAAATCCCCTGCCACAATCCTGGGAAAATAAACTAGAGACACAAAATAAACTAGAAAGACACAAAACTCAGAAGATCCCATGACATGGGGTGAAACTGGAGCACCTCCTGGACATCAGAGATCAATGCTGACACTGTGACATAGAAACACTGAGGAAATTCAACTGTAAGCAACAAAAAGTGTGCGGGGCAACCAAAGATCCGTGGAATGCAGGATCTTTGCAGTGGATTGAAAGATGTGTGAAAGTGTTTGGGTCATTCAGGTAGCTCCAGAGAGGAAGATAAAGTTCAGAAAGGTACAATTTCTGCCCCGCCCCCAACTATGTTGCTTGGGACTAAGCAGATATGGGGGTCAAGCAAATACAGTGAAAGTGATATGGAATCTTCAGGGAAGGTGACTGGAAAGCTCAGTTATCAACAGTGTGAGCCGTACCCACTATATTCACCAGATACAGGCCTGTTCAGGTCCCTCCTCCACCCCCAAAAAAGCCAGCTACAGATTAGTTCTCACTGATATACAATGTCATATACTGGAAAAGTGGA
The DNA here is from genome assembly GCA_004024925.1 of Scalopus aquaticus. Taxonomy (NCBI): domain Eukaryota; kingdom Metazoa; phylum Chordata; class Mammalia; order Eulipotyphla; family Talpidae; genus Scalopus; species Scalopus aquaticus. The sequence continues at coordinate 157 of PVIJ01018471.1, read as the reverse complement.
AGCTCTATACAATATAATGATGAGGGCCTCCCTGAGGTGCTAACGGGTTAAGTCTCAGCACTATGAAGCTACCTGCAGCCACTGCAGCATGAGTTTGATCCCCAGCCAGGGGGCTGACCCACATGGTGCAGCAGACCTCTCCTGCCTTGCCTGTTGC
>PVIJ01018470.1:0-26268 GCA_004024925.1 Scalopus aquaticus | reverse complement strand
TTTTTTTTTTTTTTTTTTTTTTGAGGTAACATTGGTTTATAGGGCTACATATGATTTAGGGGAATAAGTTCACACCTCCGCAGGTGTATGTTACCGCACCACACCCACTCCCAAAGCACCCATAGTCCTTTATGCTAGACCATTAGGTTCCTTTCTCCCTTTGTTCCCACTCCCAGACTGCGTTCCCTGTTAGTAGCCTCAACTCTGCAGTTATTCCCCATTTGTGAAACCCAAAAGCCTAATATGGCTTTATAATTCTGTTCTAAAAAGATATCTTGGTTACCACTGCAACGTTATCTCCTTTCCATTCCCATCTCTTTGTACACACAATCTTTGTTTTAGTCACACATTGTCATTTTAATTCCTTTTCTGTTCCTGGTTCTCTTTTGCCTCTGGCCACTGAATGTGATATTTTCTCTTTGTACATATTTTCTCAGCCTAGAACATTCACCCCCATCTTATCCTTTCACCTGAAAAGGCTCTCCCAGTCTCAACAAGCATATATTGGTGCCCAGTCTATATGCTCCAGAGCAGCGTTTGCCACCTCTATCAAAAGTTATTTAAATTGTTTGCCCACTGGTCTATGATCTCACTGATTATAAGTTCTATATGATAAGGAGCCTGGTCTCTCTTGTCTAGTATTTATTCCTAGCCCTGGCACACAGTAGAAACCAATACACATATACTGATCAAGTGAAGAATGAATGATAAAATCTGAAAAAATTAAGGCATTAGTTGAGAGAAAAATGAATGTCTGGATTTTTAGGATTGGTGTCTAGGTGGGGTAAGAGTAAATGAGGAACAAAGTAAGTTTTTTTTTCCTACTGTCCTCTGAGAATGTTATTTCACCTCCATGTGATGAGGCAAAATGAGGGTAATGATAATACTACCAATCTCATGGGGTTTTCATAAATTCAAATTAATTAACATATGAAGGCACTTAAAAATATGCCTGACATTTCCTAAGTGTTTTATTAAAGAAAAATCATACCAGGTCTGTTAAAAAGGCAAGGAAGACTTTATTCAAGATTATTTCAATAGAGGAAAGAGATTATTGTAATAGAGGAGAGAGATTGAACTCAACTGCATTGAAACAAAAGGCAATAAGTATTTTTAAATACTGTGGTGCACTAGTGAAATAGTACTGGAGGGCATTAGGGGTCAAATATGATAAGGTCATCTGTGTTTGCTAATTAGCGCATATAAAAGTTAGGCTTCTATCCTCCCACAGAGAATAGAAGGAAAAGGCACCATTTTTCCTGATGATTACATTTCAAAAGGATTCCTTCCAGATCCTTAAATAAGGATTGTGGAAGGGGTTGCATAATATTTATATCACAAAGGGGAAGAGAGAATTTACAGTTGCAAGTATTCTATAGTAAATGTTAGAAGAAAAAGGAGGTCGGCATGAAACCTGTCTATAGTTCAATCATGTTGTAGGGAACACTTCAAAGGCCAAAACAGTATTAACTGTTTTACTATTAATTAAATAGTAGGGATGGAAGTAAACTTATTTTGATATTTTAAAAACATTTTATGTTTGTTTCCAATAATATCTTTTACATACACCAAATATTGTCAACAGTTTTTAATTAAAATGCTATTTGATGCCACCAGAATCTTTGTAGCTCCACAAAATATGCTGTAAAGTCAGAATTGGCACTGAGAACCTAATGAGATACCCCTATAGAGGACGGTAAATACAAGAGAATAGTACCGTACCAATGCATTAATTACTTATAAATTATAGATCACATCATATAAATGAACATCACTTAACTCCAGGCCAGAAATTATAGACTGTTAATCTGAAAGTCACAGAATTTCCATTATAAAATGGATTCCTGCTAGGGAGGCATGTATCTGTTTCAAAAAGTTGAGTATTCGAACTGTCTGAGAAGTTATTAATCACCTTCAATGCACCAAATTTTAATTATCAACACATCAAACCATTTGTTTTCAATTTTTGCTGAAAATGCTATAAATCTCATGTCATAACAGACAACTATGTTATGGTTAATCAGAAGGTAATAGGCTAAAATATGACACCTGCTGATTAATTTTTCTGATGTAATTTCAAACTTCCAAAGCAGCTTTTGTGTCATATTCATATTTAAAGAAGCAAACTAATATACTATATTCAGCTACCACTGCAGTGAATACCTTCTAATTATCTTAATGGCTCCTTAATAGGTCACTAATTGCAGAAGGGAAGGACAGAGGAAATTCAGGCATGACTGAACAGAAACAGACTATTCCAGATTAGCTGTACGTAAGGAGAACAATAGTGTGGTAGCATCACTCAGTGATGACAGGGATTTTGAACACTACGTCCCTTGTATATGTTTTATCTCTTCACTTCTCAATTTTCTATGTATAGAGTAAAAGCACCACTCCTTTATTGGCAATGTATGCTTGAGTTCTCAATTTACAATACCAATTCTAAACTCACTTCCCTTAATTCTTACCTCTATTTCCAGGCTCACACATCTAATATCCCCAAAAACCTCTACAATTAAGTCTTCTTCTTCTTTCCATTGAACTGAACTATGGGAGTTACAGTTGAATCTTTTGCTGTTTGCTTTTTTTTTTCCACTCACCTACAAGAGCCTACATCACACATCTCTGTATTTCAATTATTTTAGCTCTCAATATCCTATTAGATGAGAAAAAGCCCCCAAGCTCATCTGTCCTTCTCTCTTGGGAGGTCAATTATTAAAACTGACATCAAATAGAAAAAACATTATTCAAGAAAGTGAAAGACTTTAAGCTTACAGAGAAGTAAGAATAAAGGTGAGACATGCTCCTAATTTGTGATAATTTCAATTCTCCTCTCTGCAATAATGCTAATTTTCCCAGTTAAGCTTACACATATGCAAAATCTATAACATAGTTGGAATAATACAATTCGAATTATGATATGTTAACTGAGTTTAACACTGAATGAAATATACATGCTTGATGGACTCATATTTTTAATTACTATTAACTAAAAATAGTGTCTATAGAATAGCTCAGTGTGTAAAATAACAACCCTATAGGATACTAAGACTGTTGGTTTGTCAAAAATAATGAGAGAGCAGCTGTGTTACAGTAAGTGAAATAGGATTAGTTGCTATCTTCATGGAACCTGTAGTATTGTGAATACATACAAATGATTATAAGTATATTGAGGGTTTTTCCAGTAAAGTTTCATGAAAGTCAAAGGTTTCTATTAAAAAGTGAGTTTAAGCAAAGATTTATAGGATTATTAGCAGTGATTCACTAAATGTCAAATTTCTACTAAAGTTGTACACACAATGATTTGATGAATCCGGTCCTCAGAAGGGACCACTGGAATATTCATCTAAACTATGGAAATGAATGAAGTCACTAAAACAAAAAGTATAATTGGAAAAAGAGATGTGAACAAAATAAAAATTGTTAATACATATCATAATAAAATTTTGAGATGCTATTATAAGGCATGTAAAAATACCTTGAAGTTAGTACTAGATCATCTTGGTCCTTTCAACTCTGATAGTAGAGACATAATAGCTATCTTTCTAGATTTCCTACTTACTTTATCTCTTACCTCTCTTTTGTCTTTGAATCAAACAAGAGTTTTTATTCATTAATCCACCCCAGTATTATTCAGCTCAAGGGATCACAGCTTGATGCATACAGTCTATACAATGATCTCAAAGGTCCCACATGATCTTGTACCCCATTACATATTAATCCATCTTCTGCTCATTCTGATTACCTTTGAACTGCACTGGCCTCCTTGACGTTTCTTTAAAATACTATATATATTCTCATACCTCAGAGTTTTGCACTGACTGTTCCCTATTGCCTAAAATGTTCTACCTCCAGATTTATACACAGCTCTTTTCTCTCCTTCAATTATATTCTATCAACTGTTCCCTTATATCTAAAACTACAACAATCCTAACTTTCTTACCTTTTTTTTCCAAATTTTTCCATATTACTTTGTGTAGTAAACATTCCAATTACCAAATCATTCAATAAACATTCTTAAAAATTTTGGATGAATGAAAGAACAAAACATAAAAATTGCAAAAAAAAATAAGTATTTGTTTCAGATTTAAGCAACTTAAAAGTGGTATTTACTTGAAAAGTTACAACTTATCAAAGTGCTACCATACTAATAAATTAATTTAGAGCAGCTCCTCTGAGAAACAAATCCTTGCACATCCTGCCTGAAAAAAAATATGGATATGAGGTGTGTTATCAATGGCTATAGAAAAGTACTACTCCTAGATGTGAAATCTGAACTTGATGCCTTATAGTACACCACCACTCCTGATTCAAAAACAATTTCTTAGATGATAAAAGACTATTATCAAAAGTTTCTTCCAAATTAAAATACATTAATGAATTTATCTCCAAGCCCTTGTCATTGTGTCTAAATGACTTTGTTCATTTATTCATGGTTTTAAATAAGATAAAAAGAATTATAAAAAAAGTTATTCATTCACTCAACTAACTATATGAAATAATAGGAAAGACATCACTAAGATTAGGACATAGGACATTGTACACATATATAGTAGTACTACTAAACAAAAGGCCAAGCCCAGTCTAATGCTAAATGTGGGTAAGAAACTAGCAACAACTGTTTTAATAAAAATTATGCATTTAAGATTTACTCTCCAGGTTTTCTAATGGCAAATCATTTTCCATTTTTAAAATAACAGAATGAGTTTTTAAATGCAAGCTAATGCTAAATTAGGGATAATTCACATATCTTATATTTGTCATTGTGGGATCACCATCTAAGATTTAGCAAAAGAAAATAAGATGAATATAAAGTAATAGTATTTGTCCTCTTTCTGTCTGTTCTCTTCTAAAATAGACAGCTTTGTTGTCAAATCAATCTTTTACTTTCTATGGATTCATTTCTAGATTTAATGCCACCTTTAGCTATAAAGATACTTTCTTTGCTGAGGTGGAGAGACACAGCACTATAAAGACACCATATAGTTCAATAATTCATTTTGACTTGCAGAGTTTGTAACCATCATTCTTATTATAATGACATCGTCATTATAAATGGTTTGATAAATTATTATAGTCTTATCCAGAGAGACACCATGTCCTATTAAAATTTAATTGCATGAGTATACAAGAAGCAGTCTTCAAATCCTGTAAGACTTCGTTTAAATTAGCCAAGTAAAGGGTAAGATAGAAACATGCCATTTAGTCATAAAAACAAATACAACAATGAATAACCCGGACATAGGATGAGAACACAAACACTAAATAACTCATGCAACCTAGCCCAATGGGACACTTAATTTCAAGGTGCTTATTGAAAAGCTTACCAGCTGAGAAGTCCCTGTTAAGAAATGAGCTGGACTCAAATTAAATGGTGCCTCTCAGAGTAACTAAATATAATTTCAGTTACCTTGAAATGGGAATACAGAGATATATTACATCTAACTGATGAAGTAAAATGTTAGTGCCTAAAAATTAAAATAAGTCTTGTCTCAGTAGTACTGCATGGACCTAGTGAAGTCTACTCTGTGAGGATGATCCCACTACATTTGCCGTACACACACAGAGAAACAGCCTCAAAGGAGCCTCAAAGGCATAGTTTGTACATCTAGATCAAGCAACTACCTTACAGTTTCTTTTTTTCATGTTCTGAAACAAAGAAAACTATGACTACGGGTGGGAGAACACATCAGCATTACTTTTTAAAAATCCTCAAATTTCATGTCTCCCTTTTATTAGGCAATGAGAGCATAAAGGACAGTACCTGTCACTTAACTTACAAAGATCCTCAGAGAAGAGACTCCAAAACATGCTTTAGCAGTTAATGTTTAAAAGGTTACTGCTCAGAAATTTTCCTGAATCCCTAATGCAGTCATTTATGATCCTTTTAGATAAATCCATTCAAGAATGTATCAACCTCTTCTGCATAATTCCTGAGCAGCAAGGTTATATAAGGAAAAAGTGGGATTTTAGAGTAGATAACAGAGGGCTGAATACTTTTCTAAAGTTATTAACTGTGAGGGAAGTTATAAACATCTGAGTCTTGTTATGAAAAAGTGCATGCACACCTATATTATAGAATTGCTAAATTCATTAGAAAAAAACAATATATTTGAACATGTCTAAGACAGAACCCAACACATAATATTTATAAAAATTAGCTTTCTTCTGGGCCTCCCTGGTGGCACAGCAGTTAAGCACTGTGCTGTGGAGTCGTTGGCAGCGGTGATGCGGGTTCGACACCTGGCCAGGGAGATTCCCACATGGCGCGGCAGACCTCTCCTGCCTCACCCGCTGCTCCCCTCAGCAGTGTATTTTGGTCGATCTGCCTGTGCTGCTCCCCACTCTGTCTCTGGTGAACCCTCTTGCTGCCCCACGCCTCTGGCCTGTACCCCAGCTTGTAGTATAAATTAATAAAACTTTTTTTTTAAAGATTTATTTATACAAGCTGGGGTACAGTACAGAGGCGTGGGGCGGTGAGAGGGTTCACCAGAGACAGAGTGGAGAGCAGAACAGGCAGATCAGAAATACACTGCTGAGGGGAGCAGTGGGCGAGGCAGGAGAGGTCTGCCGCACCATGCGGGATTCTCCCCAGCCAGGCGTCGAACTCGCATCGCCACTGCCGACAGCTCCATAGCGCAGCACTTTAACCGCTGCGCCACCAGGGAGGCCCTAAATTAATAAAACTTTAAAAAAAAAAATTAGCTTTCTTCTGGGCCTCCCTGGTGGCGCAGCGGTTAAGCACTGTGCTGTGGAGTCATTGGCAGCGGTGATGCGGGTTCAACACCTGGCCAGATCTCTCCTGCCTTGCCCGCTGCTCCCCTCAGCAGTATATTTCTGATCTGCCTGTTCTGTTCCCCACTCTGTCTCTGGTGAACCCTCTTGCTGCCCCACGCCTCTGGCCTGTACCCCAGCTTGTATGCATAAATTAATAAAACTTTAAAAAAAATTAGTTTTCTTCCTTTGTAATGGCTTTACCATTTTATTAGTGGATTTCTCAATAAAATTTCAGGGCATCTAGAGACTCTGGAGGCATAAGTTAAAGTGAAAAAACACTTAAATGCTGCCTTGGGAAATCAGTGAGCTGACTTAACATTATCCTTACTTCCATGTATATTCCAGAGCATCAGAAACTCTCTGTAGGAAATGCACAAGACCTACAAATGCTTGGTTCCAGCTGTATTCCTCTTATTTTCCAAGATCCAACTATAGAGTCCTTGGTGATATTTTAGCTGGTCCAGAATGGCTAATAATAATAAATAATAAACAAAAAAATACCCACTAATATGAAATGTTTTGCTTCCCTGAATCAAAATTATGTTGCAATGTGTCACAGTATACTTCTGTGACTCTCCAGGATCTTCTGATACTCTGCTTATGCTAACTTGAGTGAGGGTGAATCCCAAACAATAGTGATATAATAAATATTTTGATTTATAAAAATGATAATATGGGCTTCCCTGGTGGCACAACAAGTTGGGTCGAAGCACTATGAAGCTATCCAGAGCCACTGCAGCATGAGTTCAATCCACCATCAGGGAGCTTCTCATATGGCACTGCAGACCTCTCCTGTCTCACCCGCTGTTCCCCTCAGCAGTGCATTTCAGTCAGTCTGCCTGTTCTGCTCCCCACTTGGTCTCTGGTGAATCCTCTCACTCCCCACACCTCTGACCTGCACTCCAGCTTGTATGCATAAATGAATGGATCTTAAAAAAAGTGACAACGTGTCAGTAAGTATGGGAGTGAAAAGAATAAATAGGAAAGGTCTACAACTAAGTTGATCTACAAGTAAGCATGTATTCCAATTGGATGTCTGCTCTCTCTTGGAGTATACTATATACCCTCTAAGTAGATCGCTAACATCAGCTACACAAATATTTTAAAATATAGCTTGTGATTTTCAGAGCAATGAGACTTATTCTGCATTCTGTGCAAAGACCCCTATCACCTCTTTGAGAAATAGGATGTAAGAAATAGAGAAACAGCCCATGCATCCATGGCAGCAAAGTGCATCCAAATTTTTAAATATATAAAGGGCTATTAATTACTCAAGAATAGCAATATATCAAAAAGCCAACAATGAAACTCAATTTCAAGTTACTCAACCATAGAAAATTTTCTATTCCCAATATCCTTCTACCCTGAAAAGAGTCCAGAGTAAACTCATGCAGGTATAACTCACAGACTGTAAGAAATAAATAGGAAAATGTTGAAGAACCTGCAATCTTTAAAGACTTTTTGTAACTAATTGCTCCATTATTGACAAAAAATATAATTTTCTCTTTAACATGATCAGAAAGTTCCTAATTTCTACTTTAAGTGTTCGTTTAAGTATATTACAAATGGACTTCACAACACTAAGTCTTAATACATTATAATTTCCTGACAAGTTTGTTTTAAACATTGCTACAGTTCTATCAGAATTGCTACCATGAATATGGAAAGCTGTTTAAAAGTGCTGGAATACTAATTTTCAAGACAGTAACTTCCAATGTAGACAACAACCAAATGTAAAAGTTATCTGGATTATAAATTATATTCAATTATGATATAGATTAAATTAATATACTGTTATATATAACTACTTGGTTGTGATCATTATAGGGGAGATCTCCGGAAAGTTTTTCTTATGTCTTTAATTTATACAGCATAACCAAATCACTGCTACTAAACTCCCAATACTTGGCCTCCAAAATATATTTAAAATCTAAACGTCTGAAAAGAACAAAAATTATCAGATGCAGATTAAAGATGAAAAGAGTTTCTCCAAGATAGAGCTCACCAAAGAAAGCTATTAATATTGCTTAATATCAGTCATTCATTCATTCACTCATTCATTCATTTATTGAGCATATAAAGATGACATACTATTAACTATGTTACTGAAGGGGCCATGGAGATATGGCAGTTCACAAAACAACCATGGTCTTTGACTTCATGGAATTTAGAATCCATGGGAGTAAAAAAAGACAAACATTGAACAGATTATGAGGGGCTCAATGAGTATGGAGGAAAAGAACAGAGGAGTAAAGCTAGTCCAGAAATTAGAGAAGACATTATTCTAGGAAATTACATTTAAACTAAATAACCAAATGTGAGTTTTTCAACTACCCACTGAGAATATTCACTACCAAAAAGAGTTGATTGCCAGAAAGGAAATATTACAAATTCAAGTTTCTCTCTCTTCCCTCATTCACTAAGTCCATTTGACTGTCCCACGTTCCCCAACAAAACAAAGCTGCATGAACTAACACTTGGAGAACATTCAGAATGACTCACTATTTTTCTTTGGAGTAGCTACAACCAGAAGATAAACAAACCCAGTCCAGTTCAAATAGATAACCTCCTTTCAAGTCACGGGTAAATGCTATTGATTAACTCCCTGCCATCTATCTTTCACTTGTGTCCTCTTCCATAAAGATGAGACTTAGTCATGGCAGCTTCAATGGTGAACCTTCAGGATCACAGAGTTGACTTTTGTCTATATTTAAACCATTTTTGACAAACATATAGCTGATGAAACATTTTTGGCAACTGGCTCTAATATCTCTAATTTTAAACAAATTTTAGACTAGTAAATTTAATATTAAAACAAGTTTTAAACTTGAAAACTTACTAGTGATGATAGTATACTCTCAGCTAGTTGACCTTTTAATTCATTTATTTTTGACTTTTTAATTCTTAAACCAGCTGAAGATCCATAGTAAATGTGCTTCCAACTTTGATGCATTCAGAGATGGAGCTAGTAAAACATGCGTAAAGAAGCAATACAAGTCAATTGAGCTGATATTATTAAGCTGTCACTATTTACATAGCACCATTCCAGGTATTGTAAAAGACTGAAAGATAAAAATAACATGGCTCTTGCCTCAGATAAATTTCTGAATTGAGATCTTTGGCTTCTGTAAATTTCTAATATACCAATGGATGTACAATCACCTTAGGTGTCATTAATGAGTAGGTATGTCTGTAATAATTTTGTAAAGCATGATCTTCTGATTATCTTGCCTTGGTTATTTCTTAACTTTTATTTACTTTGGATTTAATTTGATCTTTTTTCTGCATATTCTAAAGTTGTGGGATAGGAATATTGTACTAAAATGTGAATTAAACAAGTTGAACGTACTATTTAATTTTTTGTTATCCATATTAGTTTTCTATTTCCTGTTCTATTAACATCAGGAGAGAAGTATGAAAACCTCCAATTAGAATTTCAGTTTGTGCAATGGAGACTCCAGATATTTGCAGTTAGAACAATTTTTATTAAATGTATTTTGAAGCTTTGCTATGAGATGCATACATGTTTTAGACTCTGAATGTCTTCATGGTGAATTAATTCCTTTATCATTAAAAAATGGCTATCTTTATTACTGGTGATACTCACTGCAGAAATGTTTACTTTGTCTGACACTAATATACCTCTGCCAGATTTCTTAAGATTAGAAATATAGGATATATTTTCCCACTTTATTTCTTAGCTCTCAGTGTCTTTACTTATATTTTCTTTTGTGTTTGTTGTTGTTGTTATTGTTGAAAACATATAGCTCAGTTTTTTCTTTTTAACCAAATATAGTAATATGTTTGGTTTGGTTTGGTTTGGTTTGGTTTGGTTTGGTTTCGTTTGATTTTTTTAATGGGAGTGTTCAGATCACTTACATTTCACTAATCATTGACATGGCAAATTTAAATCTATCATATTGGTCTATACTTCTTAATGATTCATCTAATTTTTATTATTTTCCTCTTCCCTGCCCTGATATTTTTAAATTCACTGTAAAGTTCAGTGACTCAACATCATGTAAATTCTTAGATTATCAATTGTGCCTCTTTGTTTTATTTCTTATTGTTTTCTGTAGGGTTGGAATATCCATGTCTAATTATCACAGTCTACCTTCTATTATATTACATCGATTTATTTATAACATAAGAAGCTTATATTAACCTTCGCTATCTTTCCATGTTGTGTGCCTTTTTTTTTGTGTTAGTATATGTTATAAGCCACACAATAAATTGTTAGAATTTTTGATTTAAACAAAATTAGCAGATAACACAATTTGTTTTAAAAATGCACAAACTTGTCATTTTCAAAACTTTTTATTCCTTAGTTCAAATTAAAATCATTTTCCTTCTCATATTTTAACCTTAAGAAATCTTTTTACATTAATTTTTGAAAGATAATTTTGCTGCCATAGAAAACTATATTGACAGATTTTCCATTTTTAACATTCAAAGTTTTAACATTTAAAGTTGTCATTCTTATGACTTCTTGTTTTCAGTTTCTGACAAGTAGTCTATGATAATTATCATTGTAATCTGTAAGTTTATGTCCTTTTATCTGGCTCACTTCAAGGTTTTTATTTTTACCACACATTTTCAGAAATCTGATTATGGTAAGCTTGTTGTTATCTTTGTTGTTTTTATACTGATTCTGCTTCATTTTAAATTCTAATTTTATCAAATTTGGAAAAATCTCAATCATTTTTCAAATATTCTTTCTATACTTTCTTCACTTGTGACTTCAACTATTCATGTGTTAAAGTAATAAAATTATTCTGTTTTATTTGTATAATTCTATTGCTATTTTTTCAAAATAATGACATTTTATCCTTGTATTTTATTCTTATAATATCTTATTATTACATTTTATTCTTCAATGTTTAAGCAGCTATTAAATCAATTCAGGGATATTTAAATTTCAGGAATTTAAATTTTTATCTTTAGAATTTTCTCTTGGTTCATATTTTTTAAATAAATCCTGAGTATATGATCATATTTTAATAGCTCATTTAATGTTTTTGCTACTCTGTCATCTCTATCATTTATATATTATTGACTGATTCTCCCTGGTCATGGTCACAATTTTTTACTTCTTCACACATTAATAACTCTTTAATGGATCACAAACATTTAAAATTTTACATTGTTAAGTGTTATTTTTACTGAGTATTAGAATTTGTTGCCACAGGCAAATAAATCACTTATGAATCTGTCTAATCCTTTAAAAATCTTGATTTTTAGTTTTCAAAATATGTCTTGAATAACCTTTCCTATAGTGCTATTTTAGCTTCAGAGGTAAGGAAGATACTTCTGTAGTATTCGCTGCATGTCCCATGTTTTTAATGAGATCATTTCACTCTGACTCACAGAAGCTCAAGCCAATAATAGCCTTGAGTAAACTGTGAGAAGTTTTCCCTGTACAATTCCTTGGTAATTGTTTCCTCCCCATAAATTTGTTCCCAACACTATCAAGTTTCACACTATTCTTGCATAGGTTGGTACACAGTCTAAGATACAATAACACAATGGAGATTTCTAGAATTCTTTCTCTGTATATCTCTTTCCTTTCAAGTATACTGTCCCACAAATTTCTGTCACCTTGCCTCCCACCCCACACATTGATGTCCATTTTCTTGACCAAGCTAGATTGGTGGGTTCTCTTTGGAATTCCTTTCCTAAGATACTATAAGACTACATATCTGTGCCCCTTTTCTCAGGGATCACAATCTTACGTTGTCCATGACCCTATTTCTAAAAGCTGTCCTTTTATACATTTTTCCATCTTTCATTGATTAAGGGAGGGAAAATGTGGACTCAGAAATATGAACCCACTTTTTATTTCCTTATTTAGGATAAAAATTTATCTTGTACTTAAATATTACTAGCATGAATGTTATTAAAAACGAGTATTTATGTGCCTCGCTGGTGGCGCAACAGGTTAAGCGCAGCGCTGTGGAGCTGTCAGCAGCTGCCGCCTGAGTTCAATGCCCTGCAGTGGAGATTCACACATGGTATAGCAGACCTCTCCTGCCTTGCCTGCTGCTCCCCTCAGCAGTGTATTTCAGTCGATCTGCCTGTTCTGCTCCCCACTCTGTCTCTGGTGAATGCTCTCACCGCCCCACACCTCTGGCCTGCACCTCAGTTTGTATGCATAAGTAAATAAAGGATGAAAATAAGAAAAAACTATAAAACAATATTTAAAGATATCAAAAGTATAAAAAGCATGAGTACTATGGAAATAAAAAGAATACAAAACTCATGAATGATTTGTTTGTGTGTGGTGGTAGTGGTAGGGGTGGCAGTGGTTTGTGTGTCTGAGTAAACAGAAAGAAAGACTAGGAAAAAACACAGTAAAACATTCAGTGAAAATATCTCTATTAATACAAGTTATAGAATCCTTGCTCAAGGTTCTGCAATGTGTTTACAGATGTTGGAAGAGTTTCCAGGAGATCAACTGCAAGTTTCCATTTGTATTCTCAAACATAGCTGAATAAAATAGAGTGTAGTTGACTAGGCTATTAGACAGTTCTGTTTCATTCCTTAGTTGGTAAAAATCAACTAGGGCACTCGGTCACAAAACTGAACTAATTGAGTGCATCCTCAAAGTTCTGCTTACTATTACAATAAACTCAGGACAAATACATTTACTTAGTAAATGCTAGCTAATATAATGATATGTATTTGTAAATTCAGTAATTCTAAATAAAGGGGATTATGCTAAGTGAAAAGGAGAAATGCAAATAGTGGATGATTGCATTCATATGTGGAATATGGAGAAACAAAACAAAGGAACAGGCAAAACTAACTCAAAACAAACCATGGAAATCTGAAGTAGAACTGAGGCTACCAGAGTGCTAAGAGGCATACTTAATGGGGCTGAGGGCCCAAAGGTGTGTTAGTGGAGGGTGTGGTGTGGCAACATACTTCTGGAGAGGTGTGAAACTATACTTCTAAATTGTTTATAGTGTGTATACCAACCTTACCTCAATAAAAAATAATGCACTAAACATAACAATGAAAAATTGCTGTCATATCTGTATATCTTTCACTATATATTGTTTCCTGAATCTTTATTTGTATGCATTTAATGTCTACAACTAACAAACTCTTTGAAGTTAATACAGTGATATTTTGACAATTAGTAAAGTTATGATTTTAAGCAAGAAGACCTCTTTGAACCTCAATTTCTTTATCTCTATAGCATACATATATTTAGTTCATACATACATTTTGTTCACAATTTGAATATTTGAATGCTCAAATGAACATTTGAATTATGTTTTTCACTGCTTTATATAGGATTCAGCACTGGGCTATTAGAATAATTACAGAGGTATGGGGAGAAAAAGAAAGATTTCAAATTTATTTTTGGAAGGCTAACATAGACCAGATTGCAACAGTTCACAAACACATGTTAAATTCACTTATACACATACAATTGTACATATATGTAATTAAAAACACACAGAATAAATGTGAATAAAGGCAAATAAATTATTTCAGAATATCAGAAAATAATTCTTCAATCAAAGAATAGTCATAAAATACCCCTTGATGGAAAAACTGATGGTATACAATTGCCAGTGTCCACATACATTAATTTATAAATGTAGCAATTATTTTTTTTAAAGATTTATTTATTTATACATACAAGCTGGGGTACAGGCCAGAGGTGTGGGGCAGCGAGAGTGTTCACCAGAGACAGAGTGGGGAGCAGAACAGGCAGATCAGAAATACACTGCTGAGAGGAGCAGTGGGCGAGGCAGGAGAGGTCTGCCGCACCATGTGGGATTCTCCCTGGCTGGGCGTCGAACTCGCATTGTGTGCTGCCGACAGCTCCACAGCGCAGCGCTCAACCGCTGCGCCACCAGGGAGGCCCAAATGTAGCAATTATTGCTAAAAATCACAAAATACTATTTAAACTGAAAAAAAATACACATTTTTCTGAATAAGAATCATAGCAAATTAGAATAAAAGGAATTCTGTTCCTAATTATTAAAAGACATTTTAAAGCTAAAACAATTGAAACTAATACTATTGGTGTAAAACCTGATGAAAATAGAACAGAATAAATAATTCAGGAACATATATAGGTTATGTTCTAACATGTGTGATATCAAATAATTGGGTGTTAGATGGACAAATCAGTAGTTACTTCTCTATACAATGACAACCAACAAGATAATTTCAAGTGAATCAAAGAACTAAAGAAAAGCATAAACTGTAGAGTGCTAGACAGAAGCTGAATTGACTAATTGATGTGTACTTAACACCCTGAGGAAAAAAAAAAACATAAAGAAAAAGTCATTGAATCAAACTACATTTTATAAAATCTGATATTAAAAAAAATATCTTAATACAACATAAAACATTAAAATGACAAACCCAAACTGGGAGAAATTTTTATAGCGTATTTGACAGGAAACAAGTAATAGTTTTACTAGATTATTTTTTCTTTATAAATAAGAAAATATAAACACCACTAGGAAAAGAAAGTATATAACTAGGCAATCACAAAAGAATAAATACAAATGGGTAACACAGAACATTCTATCTAGTAGAAAAAGATGTAGAAATTTTGCCAAATTATCAAATGTGAAAAGTATTCACTCTCAATATTCAAAAAACATTTTAATATGTATTTGTATACTTTGCTATTGAAGATGTAGTTAAAAACCGTTATGAATAAAATATGGTAATATATATCTAAAATTCTGGGAAAATCTATTTTTCTACATAGTGACTGTGAAAACTCAATATGAAGCTGTGCTTAGAATCCATTCCAAAGCAGGGTGGTAGAAATGGTAAGCCCAGAGTGTAAGCAATGAGGAGGAGTTAACATTGTGTATAGAGAATTTACAACAATAATGAAGCTGACTAAAAGCCAGTTTGCTTTTATTATCACCATGCACAGCAATTTGAAACAATAGCGTGATTTAAATACTCCTCCCCACCAGGACTGACTCCTTCTATTGTCTAACCTTGGTAACTTTACTGCTCTAAGGAAATTTAAAAAGCATCCAAAAAAGTATTTGATATTTTAATATTAAAGGAAAGAACTGTCTTAAATGCCTAACATTGTAAGATTAGTAAAAATAAACCATGGAATATTCATATTTCAGTCATGAAAAATGATGTTGTTATTCTGTACTTGTTCACTCACGGATGCGTTTTTAAATTAAATTAAATACGGAAAAAAAATTCTACTCATGTGTTTTCAAATGTATTTATACTATGTTCAATAAAATGTTATCAAACAACAAACTCACAATCTAATTTTAAGTTTACTTTTATCAGAATAGGCAAAATATATTGGGAAAAAAAAAACATCTATAACACCTGCTCCTTCCAACACACACACACACACACACACACACACACACACACACACACACACACACATTTTGACTAAAGCACTTGCTCTCAAACTTAGCTGCATATTAGAATATCCTTGGGAACATTTAAAATTCTAATATCTAGGATACATCCATATTAATCATATCAGAATCACAGGAGTGGGTGGGGATAGACCACAATATCAGTATTTTTTTAATGTCTTTATGACTCCAATGTTTCGCCAAATTTAGAACCCATCAACTACATCCTTATAGCTCGAGTGGCCCTTGGGATCTCAGAGCAAAATCTTCTGAGATTTGGTTAGAAATGAAGACTCTTCCGCCCTCTCCAGACCACAACCAGCATTTTAACAGATTTTTAGGCGATTTTATTAAAATTCAAATAGCACTGAGAGAGCACCTCTGCTTCCATATTTTCAAAATAAAATTTCATTGAAGGAAAGGGTCTTTCCTTCAATTCAAAACAAATTTGAAAAAGATTGCGTTGCTAAAGATTTTTCCTATAAAATTCTGTGATTCCTGTTCATTTTACCTTTCTTCTTCTAGAATTGAGTGCATATTATTTTTACTAATTCATACTCAATAAGAAAATAAAGCAATTAAAGACTCATTGCCAACAAGTTTAGAAGGAAATGCATCTCTTTGCTCTTGGGAAGAACAAATTGTATCATGATCTCTATTTCTCTTTTTTCTAAGAGAAAAGGACATTTTCAGGCTTTGAATTCAGCATTAACTGATTTGTCTTTCTGCAGATACATGTCAGTCAAGTAGTTTCATAAACTGAGCTTCAGTAATTTTGCCAAATCTTTAGAGAAAATAGGTTATATATCTATTGTCCAGACAAAAAAAAAAAATCTGAGTCACTCACATATGTCATTCTAATCCTAGCTATTGTTTAAGTAACAAACTACAAATGAGTAAAGTTAAAAAAAGTCAAACTTTGGGGAGGGGTATCAAATGAGACAAACTTTTAAATGGAAAAAGCAATTGCCATACAAAGTATTTTGTACTAGGACTAAATTTACATAATGGAAATTCTAGGCAACCTCAATCAATTCAAATAACCCAATGCAATAACAAATTTGTTAAGATAACAGCTATGTACATATAGAAATAAAGACATTTCCCTCAGCCTTGAAATGGTATTACTCTAATAGAAACCAGCATTGTAAACTCTCAGTAACAGAAGAAAATTGACTGATAGACTGACCTTTCGTATGTTAACAAATTATTGCAAACTCAGTTTCTGCTAGAAACAAACCAGTGTTTTACACAGTGATGAAAGTTTAAATTGGCAATTCCATAGCAAAAATTTTCATTAATGTCTCAGAGTTTTTAAAGAATTTTCTCTTGTTTACTGAATCCCTGTCACAACTCTGACGGAGAGTCATCCCCATTTTAGAGATGGAAAAACTAAAAGCTGAAGAAGTACTTTAGGACATCCAAGAAAACATGTCAGCAAGTAGAAGAACCTTTACTCAAACTCCTATCTTCCGTTATAAGTTTCTCCCATCCCAAAAACTATTCTATCTTTTTTCAATATTTAGCTCATTATGTTATTTGAGAGTACCACAGGGCAGAAAGGAAAGCTTCCCCACCCCTCTAAGTTCCTTTAGGCCTGGATAAATAAAACAACATCAGAAGTGTTAACAAAGAAAACCATCAATTTAATACTATGCACACAGGAGAGCTACAATGATATTGTAGGGCACGATTTTGGTCAGGGGTTTAAATCCCAAACTAAGGAATGAAGTAAGGAAACCCCAATAGAGAGAAGGGGACTTTCACATGACAGGAGGGGGACGGCTTCCTATGACAACTTTCTCCAATTTAAAAAAAAAAGAAAATGTTTCTGAAAATATCCCTAAACTAGGTAATATGCATTCTTTAAGTAATGGTAACAGTTTCTCCTGAGGCACCAAGAGCCTCAAGTAACCTTAGCTTCTTATACCAAGCTGACAAGAACTGAAAGAGCCCTAAGTATCTTAGAAAAGGCCTAACTGGTCATCTTTAAGGAAATGTATCCTTCAGTACCTATACACATACACACACTTCTGGATAAGAGATTTTTGGTCAAAATTCAGGTCACTGGTAACCCGTTCTTATATACATACATTTTATAAATCAATATTTTCAGATTTGATGCAACTTCACATCTACCAGTAATTAAATACAAAGGAATGTGGTCTTCTTTGTTGTTACCCATTACTTTGAGAGTCAGCATTAAATGCCATTTCTTATGTATATCATTCTCAGTCATATTTACCCAATTATCAAGGGACTAGTAAAAGAGAAAATATTACTGATCATCCTGCAGGGTAAAGTTAATCCCTAACTAAATGCTAACTTTTCTTAGAAAAATCATAACCACATCTCTTCCTATGTGCCCCAACTCCCTACTGCATGTATCATTTTATTTTAAAAACTATTTTTCTTTCAGTTAAAAAAAATCTGTAGTGTATTTTTATGGCATAAATACAATAACTGGTAAATTGATACAAGACTATCTAAAAAGGTACATTAAAATTGTTTATTTAAATAAATTAGTCACAGATTCTCATCTCCCTTATCTATAACTTATTTTAATTTACTAGTAATTTATACTAGTTCGCTTGATTATTTCCTATAATAAGGATTTCCAAGCATATTAAGGTGAAAGAAATTTTTAGGATCCTAATAAATCTTGGTACTAATAATCATCTAATAATTTTGCACTGAATGAAATATTCACAAAAATAAGAAAATCTAATAATAACTGGAAATAGAACTAAAATGAATAAATTATACCAAATACAAAGTAAATAATCAATACTTAATTTCAAATAATTTCTATCCTAAAGAATCCATGATTTCTCCAATACGATTTTCATTTCATTGAACGAGCAGTGCATTTTCCAATAGAAATAAAAATTCTTTTTGGATATTCTGGCTATTAATGCAGTGCATTTTGTCTTTCCTATTCTTTGAAGGAAACTTTGATCATTATATAACACAGATCCAAAAATTAAGAAAACAAACCATAGATGGTACCTAGCTATTTGAATACTCAGATATTTTTTTTATCATTTTTTAATTTTTATTCATACCTTTTACTGTATATTCCCCATAGATTACCCACCACCAATTTACCCATGAACAATCACCATAGTCACTTGTGGTCCTTTCTCCCCCATTTTGAGCCCTTTCCCTCCCCCACCCTTGTCGAATGTCTCTTTCTTATTTGATTCTCCTATATTCCTGCTATAAGTGAAAGCATTCGATATTTTTCTCTTTCTTTCTGGCTTATTTCTCTGGCATGATCCCTTCTAGCTCCATCCATGTTACTGTGAATTGCAAGTGCTTATCTTTTTTGAATGCTGAATAGTATTCCATTGTGTATATATACCACATCTTCTTGATCCAGTCATCTATTTTTGGGCATCTGGGTTGTTTCCATATCTCAGCTATTGTGAATAATGCTGCAATAAACATACGGGTGCAAGTATCCTTTTGGATTAGTGTTTTTGTGTTCTTTGGGTAGATTCCCAAAAGTGGTATTGCTGGGTCGTATGGTAACTCCACATTTATTAATTTGAGGAAACGCCATATGGCTTTCCACAGTGGTTGGACCAGTTTGCATTCCCACCAGCAGTGTAGAAGAGTTCCTTTTTCTCCACATCCTCGCCATCATTTGTTGTTGCCTGTTTTTTTAATGTGTGCCATTCTCACTGGCGTGAGGTGGTATCTCACTGTGGTTTTGATTTGCATTTCCCTGATTATAAGTGATGTTGAACATTTTTTCATATGGCTGTTGACCATTTGCTTTTCTTCTTTGGAGAAGTGCCTTTTTAGCTCTTCTGCCCATTTTTTGACTGGATATAGGCAAAACTCTACACAACATACATCTCAGCAAAATCTTTAAAGACACATCCCAAAAAGCGAAGGAAGTCAAGGAAAAGATAAACAGATGGAACTACATCAAATTAAAAAGCTATGTATAGCAAAAGACACAATAATCAAAACAAACAGACACCCTACTAATTGGGGAAAAATCTTTGCACACAATACAACCAATAAAGGACTGATAACTAAAATCTACAAAGAGCTCACACAACTCAACAAAAATAAAGTCTCTAATCCATTTTGAGTTGGTTTTCGTGCATGGTGTGAGGTAGTTGTCTAGCTTCATTTTTCTGCATGTAGTTGTCCAGTTTTCCCAGCACCATTTATTGAACAAACTGTCCTTGTTCCATTGCACATTCTTTGCACCTTTATCAAAGATTAATTGTCCATATATATATGTGGGTTAATTTCTGGGTTCTCTACTCGATTCCATTGATCTGTGTATCTATTTTTGCTCCAGTACCATGCAGTCTTAATTATTATGGCTTGGTAGCATAGTTTGAAGTCTGGGAGGGTGATACCTCCATTCTCCTTTTTGGTCAAGAGAGCTTTGGCTATTTGAGGTTTATTGTGTTTCCATATGAATTTCATCAGTTGAAAACTCAGATATTTTTCTAAATTATACATCTCTCTTGTTAATATATAAACGTATTTGATTCAACTTTGGATCAAACTAAGTTTCTAATACCGCTTATACTAAATGGTGTGTCTTAATAAAGATCAAATAAATATTTTCACATGTACGTTATTAGATTTAAAGAATCATATATAAACTTAACTAATTTTATGAAAGGAAAAAACAAGACATTAAAGTGTTATCATTAAATTCAAGGAATATGTTAGCTATAACAAGAGATTTATTTTTGTGGCAGTGGTCTCCAAATTTTGCTACCAGTGAACTGTGAGCCCCCAGTATTCAACCCTTTGAAGCCTAGTCTACTTGAGAATGGCCACTTGCTTTTGACCAATCAAAGTATTAAGTGTCTCTGTGTTATTTCCAAGGTTAGATTATGAGAATCTTCATGGCTTACACGTAGGTCTTTTAAAATGCTTGTTCTAGGGGAAACTGGTCACCTTGTAAAGAGCTTTAATACCTTAAGTCACCAAAATCACTACAGAGTGGATTGGGGGGAGGAGAGAAGGGAGGCAGTGCGAAGGGAAGAAGAGAGAGAGAGGTGCCTGGCTAGTCTCCAGTTATCTGAATCATCTAAGTCCAAGAACCTGCCATATTAATGAAGAGGTCTCATAGGCATTTCAGTCCTAGTACATTTCATGTAAGGAAGAGCTGAGTAATTAGGTGGGCAGCCAGGCGCTACACACCTGTCCCCAGTTGAGTCATCTGACCATCATAACCATGTGAGTCCTGGCTATCCCAGATGAGACCTCAGACCACAAGGGGCAAACATAATCCATTCTTATCATATTCACACATAATTCCTGACCCATCTAATTGTCACATAAATGAGTCCAAAATACGCTCTCTGTATTTTGGTCCCTAGTTTATTACTTTACACTACAGGCCACAAAATCCCTCCAGTGCCAAATTCAAATGTTTATATCAAATTATTTTAAAAATAGCTCAGAAAAGCATATTTTCAGTCATTTGGAGCCTATCAGCTTTGCATACACCAAACACCTCACCAAATATATGCCAGTTATAGATAAACTTGTGGTTAAGACTTCAAACAGTGACTGTTCTTCAGGGTTTTTGTATTCAAAGACCTTCTGCTGTGCTGCTAAACAACATCACCTACTTACCCTAGAGGTATATACCCACTTTCCACTTTTCTTCTCCCTCCCCACCCTCCATACCTTCGCCCTTCTCCCCCTCAGTGGAGCAATTTCACAAAATAACCTCTGTGCTACTGCCACCTAGTGGTCATTTATTTTCTCTTGTTTAGCCCCCAAATCCCTTAAACCTCCTATAATAACACACTTTTATGCAACTAAATTTTGGTGTTATTTGTCATGCAACAGAAATAAATAATAGAATAAATTTAAATTATTCCCCTAAGGCATCCAAAACTATTTTTACAACAACTAACTTCCCTAAGATATTTATGAATGTTGTAAGGTTATTCTACCTTAATCTATAAAATCTATGGTCCAAGCATGCAAATAGTAAAGTTTCTGAAACAATGATATTTTCATGATCCATCATATATTTTTTTGAAGAACACTATGAGATGATAAAATATTTTAGTAAGAACAAGGAAGAACAATTTACTCAGCAGTAAATTTAACTGTTATTAATATGCAGCATAAAATCATAACCTCAAGCAATCTTGTCCATCAAAGGGAGAAAAAGGCAGTTTTGGAACTAATCAACTGTTGCTAAATTTTTAATATTAATGTTCCCTTCTTATTTGTTTCCATTTAGTTTTTGCCATTCATTAACATTCATTAGCAGATAAGTTGTAGTTTGAATATTAAGCTTGTAGAAAATATTGAGGCAAAAATAAAACTTTGAGATAGGGAAGAGGGAGAAGAGGAGACGGAAGGAAATGTGATGGAGAACTGGCACTGTAGCTTCAGCAGAAGGTGAGTGAAGAATGTGCACATATGGCAGTGTGAAGTTTTGTACTCCCAAAATTATACAGTTATGTAAACAGTTGGCAAATCAATGAAATTTGAGAAAAAAATAAAACTTAGAAAATTATCAACTCTTTTATAAATAAGAAATAACTTCCTTATAACTTAGAAAGTTAGCCTTTTTGAAAATGAGAAAAGCACTGACACTGTTTTTGTTTTTTTGGCAGCATGCCACTCTGGTCCATTTACGGAATCAAGGTTTCTATGTCAGCATCAAATAAGAACAGTGATGTGGTAGAGTTCTATCTGACGCATTTTTTGCCTTACAAATATAGGAGAATTATCCTCGATTAATTATTCAGTTTGGTCATTTTATGTCTATAGTCAAAGACAATTTGCAAGCTGATCTCGCAGTGTTTGTGTGAGAGCTGAGCATGTCTTCCAGTCACCAATTAGGAGTGACCTGTAATTCATAGGTGATAGATGTAAGTTTAGGACTCCAGTCTCAGTCACATGAGCAAAACATTTCAAAGAGCAGAGAAATCGGGGCCTCCCTGGTGGCGTAAAGGTTTATATGTCTCAACACTATTGCCACTATATTCTGAGTTCTATCCCTTCCAAGGCCAGGGACCTAACCCACTTATGAGGCAAGAGACCTCTCCTGTCTCACCCGCTGCTCCCCTAGCAGTAAATTTCAGTAGAGTTGCCTGTTCTGTTGCTACTCTGTCTCTGCTGAATCCTCTCAACCCCTCCCTGCACCTGTGGCCTGTACTCCAGTTCTTCTACATACACACACACACACACACACACCAGAGAAATTGGTTTTATATATTATTTGCCACATACTTTTAGTGTTATTTCAAGCAAATTACATAAACAAACTGGGTCTTTATTTACATATTTGTAAAATCATATTAATTTCAAATGGTCATTTTGATGATGAGATGTTACAGCGCACTGAGACTTTTATTTTCTTAAAGATTTATTTTTATTTATTTATGCATACAAGAACTGGGGTGTAGGCCGGAGGTGCAGGGTATGGAGTGAGAGGACTCACCAGAGACAGAGCGGGGAGCAGAACAGACGGATCTACTGAAATACACTGCCGAGGGGAGCAGTGGGCAAGATTGGAAAGGTTTGCTGTGCCATGTGGTTCAGCTCTCTGGCCAGAGATCAAACTCATGCCCGAGGTCACTGGCGATGGGTTGATAGTGCTGAGACTTTAATCCCTGTGCCACAAGGAAGACCCCTGCATTGAGAATTTCATATTAAGTAACTTGCTAAATAAGCAAACTCTTGTTTTCATGGACTATTCTAAATCAGCACAATAGCACATGAGTTTCAGGAAGAACCAGATCTTTTTTTAATTCACTTAGCAAAGTCTGTCACATGATCTAAGACTGAGGAAAAATAGGAAGGTCACTACTTTCTTTATATTCAGCTTATGTACTAATGCATGACATAATATGGCAAGTTGTACTGTTTGGCAAAGAAACTATAAACAAATCAGACTGCAGTATTTATTTAGAAACTTTAGAAGCAAAGAACAGCACGTTAATGTGCTATAAAATGCAAACACAACCAAAAATACTCATTCTAGTCAACCTTCAGATAGTAATATTAATTATAAATTATGTTATTATTTATATTTATGGCTAAAAATCTCATAACATATTTCATCTAAACTAGTCTCCTTATACTGATATATAATAATTATTAATTTTATTCTACCACAAGGATATAGAAATAGAGAAGGGAAAGAGCCAGATTTCAGAATCTTCTTTGACCTCTCCCTTGATAAAAACATGATTTCTGCATGTCAGCTACTATGAAAGGTACAGTTGGCTAGCTTTCACTTGAAAAGGGGCTATGGAGTTGCATTAAGGTGAAGCTTCCTGATAAGCTTAATATATTACCCCATGTAAAGATAACTTGAATTTTTGGAAGGGAGCAACTGCTTACCTAAACTTATATAATGCTGTGGAATGTTGAACATGAGTGACAGCCTGGCCTTGCGCTTACATATCTCAGACTGCGGCTTCTGTGCCAAAACTCAAGAAAATGGGGAGGTCACTATGCATGATTGAAAGGCTTAGTCAATCACAGAAAGACCAGAATCCAAAACTAGGTCAAACTGAGAGTGTGTAGACAAAAGTACTAGATACAGACCAATACTGCAAACCAAGACCAGTTACACTGGAACAAAGGGATATGGTAATAGGCAAACACATTGACTTGCATATAGGAGATAGAATAGAAAGAGAGAAGGTAGCAAAACAATAAAAGCAAACTGAAAATGGAAAGATTATAGGATAGATGCTTCTTTCCTATATGTAAATCATTTATCTCTATTTCATAAATTATTAACATATACATCTATGTCAGAATTTATTTTATAAATTTTAGCTATCTTTGCTATTATTAGTCAATTACATCTTACCATATGGCATTAAATTCATCTTGGCAATTTATGAAAGTTTTCCTTACACCTTGTTTACAAGAATCTTTTCTTATCCAAATCCTTGCCAAGACTGTATGATTTCTTCTTCAAATAGAATAGTTCCTCCCCTGGGGCCTCCCTGGTGGTGTAAGGGGTTAAGTCTCAGCACTTGAAGCTATAGCAGCCACTGCAGCACAAGTTTGATTCCCCAGCCAAAAAGCTAACGCACATGGTGCAGCAGACCTCTCTTGTTTCACCTGCTGCTCCCCTCAGCAGTGTATTTCAGTCAATCTGCCTGTTCTGCTCCCCACCCTGTCTCTGGTGAATCCTCTCACACCCCTCACCTCCAGCCTACATCCCAGCTCTTGCATGCATAAATAAATAAATCTTAAAAAAAAATACTTCCTCCTTGGGTTGACAACTATGTTTACAGTAGTGTCTGGGCACAGGGGAAAATCCCCACCTCCCAAACCCCAACCCAGGTTCTTGAGATAATTGAGAACACGAAATAACATTAGATTAATCATAGAAAAAGTCCAAATTTAATCACATGTATAGAAAGAATTCACATGGCTGTAAATTCTAAAGCAAATGGGATAAACTGATAACATCACACAACAAAAAGAGATGTTTTAGATGTTTGCCCTGCCTTAAGACAGGTTTTGCTGATTAAAATGTTATTTTTGGTGATGACTCTAAATCTGGGTAATCTTTATTTTTTAAGATAACAGTTTGTCTTGAATTCCACAGGGCCTATTCACCTTAGGGCCACATGTTAAGGTGACATATATTGGATAAATTCTGCTTTGGACTTCTTAGGCAAAACCTATCAGCAATTTGGGGGGAAACCTATCCTACAATGGCATCATATTTATCACACTTACTGGCTGTATGTATGTACCTTTTTTCCCAAAACAGGTCATGAGTTCTTTAGAGGCATGAAGTTAGAAATCATGTCCAGCAATCCCACTTTTGAGAATTTACCCAAAGGACACAAAAACACTAATCCGAAAGGATACACGCACCCGTATGTTCATTGCGGCTCTGTTCACAGTAGCAAAGGTATGGAAGCAACCCAGATGTCCAAAAATAGATGATTGGATCAAGAAGATGTGGTACATATACACAATGGAATACTATTCAGCATTCAAAGAAGATAAACACAGGCAATTCGCAGCGACATGGATGGAATTAGAGGGAATCATACTCAGTGAAATA
Source organism: Scalopus aquaticus (assembly GCA_004024925.1). Classification (NCBI taxonomy): domain Eukaryota; kingdom Metazoa; phylum Chordata; class Mammalia; order Eulipotyphla; family Talpidae; genus Scalopus; species Scalopus aquaticus. The sequence continues at coordinate 63 of PVIJ01018470.1, read as the reverse complement.
AGCCAGAAAGAAAAAGAAAAATATCGAATGGTTTCACTTATAACAGGACTATAGGGAGGCCGG
>PVIJ01018469.1:0-26276 GCA_004024925.1 Scalopus aquaticus | reverse complement strand
TATGAAGCAAATATTACTCTAATACCAAAACCAGACAAAGACAATACAAAAAAAGAAAACTACAGACCAATCTCCCTAATGAATACTGATGCAAAAATATTCAACAAAATCTTGGCCAATAGGATACAACAATGCATCCATAAGATAATACACCACGACCAAGTAGGATGTATTCCAGGGACACAAGGATGGTTCAACATCCGAAAATCAATCAATGTAATCCAACACATCAACGAAAAGGAAAACAAAGACCATATGATCATATCAATAGACGCTGAGAAAGCATTTGACAAAGTGCAACACCCCTTTATGATAAAAGCCCTTGAAATCCTTGGGATAGAAGGGACTTTTAAATACATAGCAAAAGGGTACCCTCTAATTTAGCTGGCAGAAGAGATTAGGGGATTAATCTGAAGACATGTACAAATGTTACAAGTACTGGTAATCTGTACCTCAGGGTTTCTCTATCTTGACATTTTGTGTGCTCTGGGTCAGACAATTCTGTGTGTGGGTCTGTGGTGTGTGTTGTAAGATGTTTACAGCACTCATGGGCCCCATCCACCTTCACCAGTGTGGCCACCAAAAATGTCTCCAGAAATTGCTTAATGACCCCTGTAGGAGAAACTGTCCCTTGGCTGGGATGACAGCTTGCACTTCACAATCTCAAAATGGTTTTGTAGAATTGATATAAGAACAATTTAATGTAAAGAATATGAAAAGGTCAACAAAACCATAAGTGGCAGAGACACAGTGTCAATGCTATGCAGCCATTGAAAGAGTGAGTGACTAGTTGGTTGGAGGCAAGTCCATGAGGCATCGCTAAGGAGGAGGACATGGGAACACAAGGTGGAAAACCTGACTAATAAAGAGCAGATTCTATTTCTGTGTTAGTATAAAAATGTATGATATAAACATATGCAATATAGGAAGAGAAGTCAATAGAAATTTAGAATACATGACATAAGAAATAAGGATGAAATTTTATTAAGGATAGTGGTTTTAAAACAATTGTATGAAACAACATTGAATGAAAATCTAAAAATATTAATATATAAAACTGTAAAATCACAATTTAATGACACAAACATGGGGGGAATTGTGGTACCAGGTGGATTAAGTTTGCTTCTCAGCTGACCTAAAGAAAAGAAGATGGCATTGATTATGCAGGTGGGATTAATGTACTCGCCATGGTTCTCTGAATGTGGAAGAGGAAGGCAAAATAGTTGGAATCAGGGAGAGATTTGAGTATTTTGCTGCTGGCTTTGACAATGGAGGGACAGTGAGCCAAGGAAAAATTGTGGTCACAAGAAATTATAATGGAAAAGTTTAAAACGTCTGTTCTGGATCTTATAGAATGAATTGAGCCTGTAAACATCTTGATTTGAGCTCAAAGAGGCTCAGTGAGTTCTGAACTCCAAAAGGAACATAAATTTGTTACATTTAATCCCACAGTGCAATAATTTGTTGAAACAGTTATATGAAACGTCATACATAGTTAGGGAAATTTTTTTTTGAGGAAATTGAATGCTAAACCTCTGAGTTCATTTAGTTTTCTTGCACAAGGGGACTTTTTGTTGAATCCCACCTTAAGTTGAAGAAAGTATTTAAAATCAATTTGGAGATTATGCTCAATAAACTAGTACAGAGAATTCCCCACTGGAAAATGTGAACACAGTGTGACTCTGGGACATTGAGTATTTATAGGAAAAATGATTTACTATTAAAATCAAGGTCACCTGCAACTCAATCAATATGGTGCAACACTATAACAAAATGAAAGATAAAAATCATATGATCACCTCAATAGATGCAGAAAAAGCTCTTAACAAAGGCAACATCAATTCATGCTAAAAATGCTCAATAAAGTGGGCATAGGAAGAATATGCTATAATAAATGAAGATTATATACCGTAACACACAGCTACCATCACATTCATAGCAAAATACTTGAAACCTTTTTCTCTAAGATAAAGAGCAAGACATGATGTCCACTCTCACAACTTTTATTCCACATAGCACTGGAAATCCTAGTCAGAGCAATAGTTTAAGGAAAAAAAAAAAGCCATCCACATCAGAAAGGAAGAATTAAAACTCTATTTGCAGATGAAATGTTATTTAATGTTAAGCAAAATGATCAGAAAAATGGCAGAATAAACTAACTCAATAAAGTCCCAGGGCTTAAAATCAATATACAAAGATTAGTTGCATTTCTAAACATTAAAAACAAACTATCAGAGAAACTAGGAAAACAATTCCACTTATAATGGTATCAAAAAGAGTAACATACCTATGAATAAATTCAACCAAGCAAGTGAAAGAGCTGTACACTGAAAACTGTAAGACTCTGATGAAAGAAATTGAAAAAGACATAATAAATGTATAGATGTTCTGTGCTCATGGATTGGGGCTATTGATCTATTGATGTTGCTTATGTGGCCATATTACCTAAAGCAATCTATAGATTCAGTGCAATCCCTATGAAAATTCCAATAGATTTTCACAGAAATAGCTCATTTAATACTATAGTATAATGAAGCCACAAAAGACTGAATAATCAAAGCAACTTTGAGTAAGAGGAACATCTTTTGATAATTAAGATTGATGAATTTCCTGAGCACAAAGAAAGCATACATTGGATGACCTTGAAATCGTTCTTTTCAAGCTATTTTAGTGGTTATGACAAAATTTAGAAAAAGGGAGGTATTTCTTTAGAGGAGTAGGTGAGTTGTAATTGTAGGCAACAATGGAATTTTTCAAGCAAGAAAAGGAAGATGATTCAGTCAGGAACAAAACTACACCAGGCATTTATTCCAATAGGTACACGCCCTATCACACACTGGCTCCAGTCCTCTATGTCTCAATGGACAGTATTAAAAAGGAAATAATTTGCATAGTAATCAAATGTGTGATTTAAAATTTTGTCTCATCACATTCAAAGCTCTTTTCTAGCTAAAGACCAAATTAGAGGAATCTATTTATTCAAACTTGATTTCCCATGTAGTTTTTACAGGGAGATAAGTATTTTAAAATTGTGTTGTGATTATGGTAGGCATCGAGGACATCAAAGAAAAACACAGAAAAAAAGCAGGTGGTCGGACATAAAACACATGTTGATATCTACGTTATCAAGGGAATAAGTTAAGTATTTAAATTTTTAATTTATTTATTTTTATTTTTTTTAATTTATACATACAAGCTGGGGTACAGGCCAGAGGTGTGGAGCGGCGAGAGGGTTCACCAGAGACAGAGCGGGTAGCAGAACAGGCAGATCAGAAATACACTGCTGAGGGGAGCAGCGGGTGAGGCAGGAGAGGTCTGCCGCACCATGTGGGATTCTCCCCAGCAGGGTGTTGAACTCGTGTCGCCGCTGCCGACAGCTCCACAGTGCAGCGCTTAACCGCTGCACCACTGGGGAGGCCCCCCCTTTTTTTAAGTATTTAAATTTTTAAAAAAGATTTATTTTTATTTGTTCATGCAGACAAGAACTGGGGTGTAGACCAAAGGGGCTAGTGGTGAGAATATTCACCAGAGACAGAGGGAGGAACAGATCAGGTGGATTGACTGAAATACACTGCTGAGGGGAGTCGCGGGCAAGACCAGAGAGGTCAGCTGTGCTGTGTGGGTTAGATCCCTGGCTGGAGGTCATAGCAGTGATAGCGTTGAGACTTAACCTCTAGGTCACTAGGGAGGCCCCAGTTAAGGTGTTTAAACAGAAAAGAATAACAGACCCAGTGTGAAAACTGAGGCACCAATATTTCCTCTACAGTAAATCTATATAAATGGGTTTAGTTGCCAAGTATAGTTTTTTTTTCCATATGCACAACACAACTCACGACTTTCAGGAAAAATAAAGAAAAATATTTGGGATTACATATATTACTTCAGAAGAAATTATTCTTAAGAGATACATTATGCCCCACTAAATATTAGGAAATTCCAATTATTTCTGAGAAAGTTTTGGAAAAACCATTGGAAATGGCATTGGAGAAAACTGTGTAGGTATCAGAGTAGAAAGCATACTAATGTGAGTTAAATGGTTGTATAGGCAATTTTAGTGGGTAGAGGTCAATGAAATGGAAATTCCATGATACAAATCAAAAGAAGAAGTTCACTCCCATGGTGTGATGACACAACAGCTATTTCTGGTTCCAAAACTATCATTCTAGCAGTCACAGGCATTTTTTCAGCTTCAAGACAATTTTCATATTATAGCAGACATCCCAAAGATTTTTTTTCAGAGCCCCTTGTATGTCTTTGTTCCTCAGACTGTAGATGAAGGGGTTCAGCATGGGTGTGACCACAGTGTACATCACCGAGGCTATTGCACTTGAGTGTGAGCTGTGGGGAACAGCAGAGCTAAGGTACACTCCGAAGGCAGTTCCATAAAATAAGGAGACGACTGAGAGGTGAGAGGCACAGGTGGAAAATGCTTTATGCTTCCCCTGAGCTGATGAGATTCTATGAATGGAGGAAACTATTTTAGAGTAAGAGTAAAGGATCCCAGTGAGGGGTCCGCCACCCAGAAGCACTGTTAGAAAATACATCACCAAGTCGTTAAGCAAGGTGTCAGAACACGAACGCTGAAGCACCTGGTTGAATTCACAGAAGAAATGGGAAATTTCCATGTTTGAACAGAAGGACAGTCTCAACATCATTAGGCTTTGTAATAAAGGATTCAAAACATTGATACTCCAGGACCCCAGAACCAGCAGCCCACAGAGCCGGGGGTTCATGATGACTGTGTAGTGCAGGGGGTGGCAGATGGCCACATAGCGGTCATAGGCCATTACGGTCAGGAGGAGGTCATCCAGCCCTACAAAGAGCATGAAAAAATACATCTGGGCGATGCAGCCTTCATAGGTTATGGCTTTGCTGTGTGTCTGGATGTTCACCAGCATCTTGGGAATGGTGGTGGAGGTGAAGCAGATGTCTACAAAGGACAGGTTGGAGAGGAAGAAGTACATGGGGGTGTGGAGGCGGGAGTCTGAGCTGAAGGCCAGGATGATGAGCAGGTTCCCCAACACAGTGATGAGGTACATGGAGAGGAAAAGCCAGAAAATGAGGGACTGCACCTCTGGATCCTTTGATAATCCCAGAAGAATAAATTCTGAACTTTGAGTATCATTCCTTGGTTCCAACTGGGCCATGTGATGACTAGGAAAGAAAAAGAAATGATTTATTTTTCATGAATGGGCATTACTCACTTAGAAGAAATGCTAGTATATATTTTTCCAGTCAAGAAATAAATATTAATCTGATTTTATGTAATGTTTTCTTTCAAGTCGATCTCCTGTGTTTCTCTTCAATAAAGAGATAATGTATTCTTCAATCTAAATGAAATATTGTTTAGAATATGTGTGGGTACTAGCTGTCTCTAATCAAAGAGTATAAAATGCTGAGAAATAAACATTTCTGTAATTCTTTTACTTAGAAGTAATATCTAAGCAAATACAAGACCACATGATGTGTCAGATGGGGACTGTTGTTATGAACAAGAGGGTGACATCAGGAAAGAGAAGATCAAGGTGTTATTTTTTTTTCCTTGGTGTTTAGGCAAAAGCCGTCCACAAGGGCACATTTGAATAATGAGAAAGGAAGGTAGGCAGGAGATGTGAAGTTATCTAGGAACTGTGTACATGCAGGGGAAATCCCTAGGCCATATTGTTGAGGATACTGTTTGTGATATTTAAGGCTCAAAAGGAAGCCAGTGCTTCAAGCTGAATGAATGAGCAAGAGGGAGATGATGAGAGATGGTGTCAGAGAATATAGAAGGAAGAAGGGGCTCCCTGCTGCTCCCTAAGTTTCAAGACCACACTTCCTCCACAACCTGCAGTTTCCTGCACTTTATTAATGTTTCCAGGGAATTCTGTGAATAAAAATGAATCTCTTCCTTATTTTCACCCATTAGTTTATATGCTTGTGTCTGTATTTTAAGGTTTATAGTTTAGAGTATATGAGCTCAGGTACACTTGTCCTGATAAAGGGACATTTTCATAGAAATCAAATTTATGTACTAAAGAATATCAATAAGAGTGAAATTATGTTGAGTGGTTTCAAACAGCTAAACAAACCAAAGTAGAATGAATCTAATACAAAGTCAAATAGAGAAAGACAAATATCGTATGATTTCACTCATATGTATAACTTGAGAAAACAAACAAACTGATGAGTTAAAGTGAAGAAGTGAGCTTTTATACTATAAACCAACTAGTGGTTACCAGAAGGAATGGGGGAGGAGTGAGTAGGTCATTGGGACCAAAGCATGGGGCAGGATGGAATCAGATTTTTAGTGTCAACTTAGAGTAGAATATTCACATGTTGATTTTTAAAGACACACACCTGACACTTGTATAATGCTACAATGAAATGTTATTTCAATAACAATTAAATTAATATTTTAATGCCACCAAGAGGTCAGTGATCAATATTAAATTACTGAAGCTGGTAAGTAAAATTTATGAAAGAAGGGTTTTCTTTGTTTCTTTTTCTTTCTTGAAATTTTTTTTTTTTTTAAATTGAGGTAACATTTGTTCACAATGTTTTCTGTATGTAAGGTATAGCTCTCCCCCTTCAGGTGTTGCTACCACACCACACCCGCCACCAAACTCTTCAGGCCTCCACCACAATCCATTGTACTCCTTTCCCATTTTGTTTTCTCCTCTCCCCCTCTGGTAGCTTCATTTTTACTGCCAGATCTCTAGGGAATTTTATTGCTTTGGAGTTTTTTTTGACTGTTTTGTTTCCACATATAAATTGAATTTGTCTGGTATTTGTGTTTTTCCTTCTCTCTTACTCAGATCATAATCCCTTCCTTATGTGTTGTTGCAAATGATAAAAGTTTATCTAAAAGAAGGTGTTTAAATGGTTGAGGAAGCCCAGATAACTTATAATTTCATGGTACTTATGATATTACAGTGACAGCTCAACCACTCTTGTAAGAAAAATTAATAAAAGGCAATGGAAAAAGCTAGTCTGATTGACTGTTAGATTTGCCCCACAAAATATATAAACACTGGCAATTACCCAAGAATACATCAATATGTACATTGAAAGAGCTGAATGACAAATAGCAAATTTGTAGCAAACAACTCCAAACTTAGTTTAAATGAATGCAATGAAAACACTCTAACCCAATTATGAAATATAAAGGTCTTGCAAAGGCAATAACAATAGAGAAAGAAAATGATGACCCAAAAAATATTCAAACTTACAATAAAATTATTGCAAGGTAAAGCTCTTTAGATCACACCATCTTAGTTAATAATTAATGTCCCCCCACTAGGTAGATAACCAGAGGAGTGGAAGATACTGTACATCTGTCTCATGAACTAAAGTTGCATGGCAGTATTTGCAAGCAAGCAGTTCCCAGTCTTGATCTCAACAATACAAGAAAAAGACTGAGTATATCCCATTTTATGTATATATATATATATATATATATATATAAAGCCCTTATTTCAGTGGATATTTTTCTATGCTTAATAATCTATTATTACCCCAGTCCATTTAATTGCAAAACTCATTGGACATAGTCTATTTATAAAATACTTAAATTTATTCATTTAAATTCGTTCAAAGTTGATTTTTGTATACTATTTGATTTCTCCCTTATAGTCCTTATAAATTTCCCACGATCATAACACCTGTGAGACATCACCACAGTCTTTTCTGCTATTCCCTCCCCTGTCTTTATTCTCTCTAATCTCCTCCCCTGCTGTATGCCTCAGACCTATGGTCAGTTGGCAAGTTTTGCCTTTTGTCAGACATATGCTATTTTTATTGGGAACATTTCAAAATCCCCATTCTTTCTTCCATTTGGCTTTCCAGTGATCAGTTATGAGTCAACATCAATATGATCCCCGTGATGCCTAGATTAGTATTTATTTCTCTCTCTGGAGTAATAAATGAATACTTTAATTCATTAGGCAAGGAAGCAAAGATTCACTTTCTTGCCTCTGGAATAAGTTGAATTGACTCTCAGGTAACCACAGTAAATGTCATTGCCCCAGATATTCTCTGATCCTGTCATCCAAAATCTACTGTGTGTTAGACTCACCGGGATAAGAGAAAGGTCTCTGTGTGGAAGCCACTTTCCTATTGGGTCATAATGATGGAGACTGAAGCTCTGTTCCAGACTAAAGAGTAAAAAGGAGTAAAACACTTGTCCCCACGCAATACTTGCAATCCCCCCAAAACAAAACTGAAACCCAAATCAAAGCCATGCCCTGTTCATTCCAAGGTTAAACACAGAGCTTGGACGAGGAGATATTTACAGCTTCCCACCTGTTCTCCTTGGCACATTTCCCTCTTGCTCCCTCTGAGCACAAGATTCCCTTTGGACACTGGTCTGTGTGGAAAGGCAAAATTTTCTACTGATTGTTCCTAAGAGACCAGATTAAAGTGAAATGATAACAGTTTTGTTGTAATTTGAATTTCCTCTTTTTCCATAAACTCTTCTTCCTTCCAGATGTCTAAATGTCCTAATACCTTATCCAACAGTATGCATTTCTAACAAGCTCTTGGTGATTTTGGTGCTGAAAATCCTGATTTTGTACTCTTTGAGTAACGGGGTTGTGGTCATGTGGTAGAGTTAAGTGTAGGCAGTTTTAGACCTTCACTGAAAATCATCTCTGCATGAATTTGAAGAAATACTGCATTCACTTAGAAAGTTGAATAAATTTTATATTTTATTATTTTATAAAAGTACCTGTCTATTACCAAAAGAGTATACTTCTGACAAAGACTTCATTGTGGGAGAATATGGCCACATATTCTTCTGGCCACAATCTAATACCCTATACTTTTAAATCTGCCATTTTCTATAACAAGGGAATATTAACATATCAAAAGAAGAAGCATGGTGTATCAGCTGACTTTAAGAAGATGGGTCATGGTTATCCATGTTAGATTAAGTATAGACTCACAGCTGACAGTCGAGGTATGAAGACCATGGATGTCAGAACAACTTCCTGCCCTATATTCCCATTTGAAAGTAAAGATGTTGTAGTGAAACATTAATTTAAAAATGGCTAATTTTTAATAGCTAATTGATATTTTTTAAAAGAAAAGTGAAGGATCAATTTCCACTTCTAAATCTGATTAAAAAATCTTAATTTCTGGTTCTGAAACTTTTTTTCCTGAAGCAAGGTTGCTTCTTAACCTCAAGTCTAACAGGCCCTTGTATAGGTGTTATCAATAACAGTTTTTTTCTTATGATCCTTATGTCCTTGGTCCTCTGTAGATAAAGTGGTTCAGTGTCATGTGACCAAAGAGTACATCATCAAATTCAATAATACATTAAAATGATCATACATCATGACTAAGTGGGATTGATTCCAGGGATGCAAAGATGGGCCAACATTTGCAAATCAGTCAATGTAACTCACCACATTAACACAGGGAAAATCAAAATCATGTAGAGTGGCATTTTATAAGACCCAACACCCCATTTATGACAAAACTCTCAGTAAAATGTGAGTAGAAGGAACATACCTATCATAATGAAGGCCATATAAGAAAAACACACATCTAACATCATTCTCAATAGTGGAAAACTGGAAGCTTTTCCTCTAAAATCAGTTACAGAACATAGTTGTCCACTACAACAACTACTGCTTAGCATAGTACTGGAAATTCTATCTAGAGCCATTTGATAAGAAGAGTAAGATACGAAAAAAGTTCAAGTTGGAAAAGAAGTAAATCTATCACTATTTGGTGATGACATGATAATATCTAGAAAAGCACAATATATATATAAACTGAATGATTCCACAAAAATAGCACTAGAAAAAATAAAACAGAGGAGTAAATTGGCAGCATCCAGTATCAACAAATAAATTTCTGTTGCATTCTTTCAAGCAAACAATGAACTAGAACAGGAAGAAATCAGGAAACAATCCCATTTGGAATTACATCAAAAGTAATTAAATACTTAGGAATAAACCAAACAAGAAGGTAAAAGACCTACAAAACTATTAGACAGTATTTAAAGAAATAAAAGAAGACATGAGAAAAAAAAAGATTTTTTTCTGTTCACAATTTGCATGAATTATAATAGTTAAAATGGCCATCTTGTCCTTTGGATTTTACAGCTTCATTAAATCCTTATCAACATTTCAGTGACATTCTTCAAAGAAATAAAACAAACATTGTTTATATGGCACAACCCCCCTGCCCCAAGAAGCCAAAACATTTTGACAAAAAAAAAGGAGGCATCACACTCTCAGACTTTAAACTATACTCTACAATTATAGTACTAAAAATGGTATGGTATTGGAATAAAAATAGACACAGATCAATGGAATTGAGAACCTAGAAATAAACACATATTTATATAGACAACTAACTTACAGTAAAGGATTCAAGAGTATACAGTGGCCAAAGGAAAGTCTCTTTAACAAATGATGTTGGGGAAACCAAATGATTGCATGAATGAATGAAACTAGACTACTGTCTTATATCATGTACAAAGATTAACTCAAGGTGGATTAAAGACACTGGCACATAAAAAATGCTCATTATCACTTATCATCAAGGAAATTCCAATAAAAATCTCAAAGGAATACTACCTTGACCAATTAGAATGTTCATCTAAGAAAGACTAGAAACAAGTGTTGGTGAGAATGTGAGAAAAAGGAACACTTGCAATCTGTTGGTGGGAATGTATACTGGTGCAGCATGGAAGTTTCTTAAAATATTAAAGATAATTCTTCCATATGCTCCAGCAATCACACTCCTTGATATCTACTCAAAGATGTAAACACACTAATGTATGTTTTTGTACTCTTGTGAATTAGAAAAAAGAAAAATCTAATGGTGCAAGGTTCAGAGAAGGCTCTAGAGCAGAGAATTGAGTCATACTAAAGGTGTGGAAAAAAATCTTATAATTAGGTAGAGAGAATAGAGTCATGTATAGATGCAGAAACAGAGGAATCAGTTAGGCAATTTCATTAGATACCTTCACTTTTCCTCTGTAAACTATCAACTGAATATATAAATGCAATAACTGACCAGATATTGGTACACAACACAAGTGCACTACAGTTGCACATACGTCATGTTTGAGTCTATGAAACGGTACATACATGTACATCTGACTGTACACCCATGAGGAGAACAGTGTAGATCAAACAGCTTTTCCCCATTTAATCCCATTGGAAAAGATATCAGTGTAAATCATTTCATTTTAGGGTGATTTGTTTTGCAGCAATCACTAATTGATACATTACTCAATACAAACAGATTGGAGGCTATGTAATATCTATTTCTACTAATAGTGGATGTTTTTTCTGTTATTTGAAGCAACATTCCAGAATACTTGAGAAACGCCATAGAGAAATGTATTAAAAATGACTACTTGAGGTTCTATGTAGGTTTCAGAGTAGATGGCAGGACATGCAGGTTCAGAAGGAAAGATTTCCCTGAATCACATGGCTGGACTAGCCATTCAGGATCTTACATCTGTAATTCTTTAATTATAGATCTTAAAGACATGTCTGAGCTAAATGGAGACATGTAATGGATGACAATGATATTCAGTGATGATTTAGAGGACATGACAACAACTAGAATTGTTTAACTTAGAGTAAATTGAAACAATCATATTTGCAGTCAATACTGGGCATATTCCATGATAAACAGTAAGATAATTCAGTGTAAAAAATTATAGAGATCATTGCAAGAAACTCTTCACCAAGTACGAAACCCTTTATACACTAACAGGTATTTCATATTTCACTGAGCAGATGTACAGCTTCACAAAGAAATATTTAGCCTAGCAATACAAAGTATTTTACCTTATCATATTTAACACATCTACTTTGAAGCCACTCTATTTGTTTAGTTAATGTCTTGGTTATCAAATATATAGGTTCACCTGGAGTAACGTATTTGGCAAGCAATGATTGTTAGTGACTAGGGTTGACATTGTGGACAATGGACCAAGAGAGAACAGTATCCCAACGAGGAGAAAAAACCCCCAATACGAACTGTAAGACATACTAGCAGGTTACAAAAGTGAACAACATGTAAGGAAATAAATAAAAAACAAAACAAAACAAAACAAACATACTAGTAAATTAAAATCTGGAAAAGCAATATAAATAATGAAATACAACAGAATGTATAGAAATAATAGTGAAAAACTATGGTCTCAGATTTTCCTCTAAAATAAATGATAGAAACCACCTTGGTCTTTAAGTGTAGTTTCTCCCACAGCACTAGAACAACTTATAAATATTCATTTGGAAAAATAAAAGAAAAACAACTCAGTGTGATCTATATAATTTAAGAAGAATATTTTCTGTAAGATTTTCATGTTGATTCATGGGATCAATCAGAACTTTCATGTAGTTAAGTATATATGGAGTATATGGTTTGAGAATACATTTGGAGAAAGGTTCAGAAGTCAATAACTTAAATTGTATAAGGAAGCTGAAATCCAAGAAATGAAAAAGTCAGGAATTTAAAGACAAAGTCCCCCTTCCATCTAATCAAAGAATCTCAATTTCTGGGTCTGAGGAGTCCAACCTTAGATCAAGTCCATCATCCATATCATACTGTATAATTTCACTTGTGCCAAAATAATTCTATCCTTTTATACAGGACGATTTTCTTCATAGTATTTATATCTGCACATGTTGTCTTATACAGTTATGAAATTGCACTCTTCTCAGTTATCATGCAAGATCCAGATGAGCAGGAATTTACCTGCTGCACTCAATGTTGCAATTTCTTAAGGATATGTAAATATATGCTCTATTATATGGAAACCAACTACAAATTTCTATTTATTTATTTATTTATTTATTTTTACATTATTCAATTTTGTACAATGTTTGATTTCTCCTCTCAGGTGTTGTCCGCCAATATTACCACTACCAAGACACCTGTGAATCATCACCATAGACTCTTGTGCTCTTGTCTCCCTTTTTGGTTCCTTTCCCTCCCTCTCCCCTGATGAATGTCTCCAATTTATCATTTGACTGCTAATTTTGTCTTTTTTGTTTGTTTGTTTCTGATCCCTTGTATGGTTTCCCTATGTTCCTCCTATAAGTGAAACCATCAGATATTTTTTTATTTATATTTTAATTTCTTTCTGGTTTATTTCAGTAAGCATAATCCCTTCCAGCTCCACCATGTTGCTGCGAATGGCATATGTTTATCTTTTTTGATTGCTGAGTAGTATTCCATTGTGCTTATGTACCATGTGTTCTTGATCAGGTCATCTTTTTTTGGCATTTGGTTGCTTCTGTATTTTAGCTACTGTAAATAGTGCTGTGATCAGCTTGGGAGTGCAAGTATCTTTTTGAGTTAATATTTTTGTGTCCTTTGGGTAGATTCCTAGGAGTGGAATTGCTGGGTCATATGGTAGATCCATTTTTAGTAATTTAAGAATCTTCCATACGTCTTTGTAGTGGTTGGACAAGCTTGCATTCCCACTAACAATGTAAGATAGTTCCTTTTATCCACAGGCTCACCAGCATTTGTTGTTAGTTATCTTAATGTGGGCGATTCTTACTGGTGTGAGGTGATATCTCATTGTGGTTTTGATTTGCATTTCCCTGATTATACGTGATGTTGAGCATTTTATCATGTGCTTGTTGGCCATCTGCATTTTCTTTTTGGACAAGTTTATTTTTAGCTCTTCTGTCCACTTTTGGATTGGACTTTTTATTTTGTTTTTGTTGAGTTGTGTAAGCTCTTTGTAGATCTTTGATATCAATTCCTTATCAGTATTGCAGAGTGCAGTTTTTTTTTCTCCCAATCTGTAGGGTGTCTATTCATCTAAGTTTTGTCTCTTTTGCTGTACAGAAGCTTTTTAGTTTGATGTAGTCCCAGTTGTTTATATTTTTCCTTCATTGAGAATTTTATTGGAATAGTGTTGAAACTGCAAATTGCTTTTGGTAATATGATCATTTTGATAATGTAATTCTTCCAATCCATAAGCATTGGATGTCTTTCCATTTCTTTGGGTCCTCTTCTATTTCATATAACAGTGTTTTATAATTTTCTTTGTATAGGTCACTCATCTCCTTGATTAAGTTTATTCCCAGGTATTTGATTCTTTTTTCAACTGTAAATGGGATGGTTTCTTAATTTCTACTTCTTCAGATTGATTCTTTGTATATAGGAAGGCTACTGATTTTTGTGTGTTGATTTTCTATCTTGCTACTTTACTAAAATTATTATTTTAATTAATATTAATTATAATTATATTAATTATTTAATTAATAATTTCTTAATTATTATTTTAATTAGTTCTTCTGTGGAGTTTTTAATGTTCTGTATGTATAATATCATATGATCTTCAAATAGTGATAATTTTACTTCTTTTTTCCCTCTTTGATTCCTTGTATGTCTTTCTCTTGTCTTATTGCTCTGGCTAGGACTTCCAGTATTATGTTGAAAAGCAGTGGTGAGAATGGACAGCCTTGTTTTGCTCTTGATCTTAAAGGAAAGGCTTTCGGCTTTTCACCAGTGAGGATAATATTGGCTGTGGGTTTTTCATATATGCCTTTATCATGTTAAGCTATGTTCCTTCTATCCCGAGAATTTCGAGGGCCTTCATCATAAACATATGTTAAACTTTGTCGAATGCTTTCTCAGCATCTATTTCTATGATCATATGGTTTTTATTTTTCTTTTTGCTTATGTGTTGGATTACATTAATTGATTTTTAGATGTGGAACCATCCTTGTAACCGAGGGATTAATCCCACTTCGTCATGGTATATTATCCTTTTGATCCATTGTTGGATTCTGTTGGCTAGGATTTTTTTTTAAGATTTATTTATTTATGCACACAAGCTGGGGTGTAGGCCAGAGGTGTGGGAAAGTGAGAGGATTCACCGGAGACAGAGTGGGGAGCAGAACAGGCAGATCTACTGAAGTACATTGCTTAAGGGAGCAGCGGGCAAGACAGGAGAGGTCTGCTGCACCATTTGGGAATCTTGCTGACTGGGTATCGAAGTCATGCTGCAGTAGCTCTGGATAGCTTCATAGTGTCTTAACCCATTGTGCCATGAGGGAGACCCCCTGTTCACTAGGATTTTATTGACTATTTTTTCATCAGCGTTCATCCGGGAGATCGGTTTGTAGTTTCTTTTTATTTTTGGTGCTGTCTTTGTTTGGTTTTGTTATTAGTGTAATATTGGTTTCATAAAATGTATTTAGTAGTATTTCTTCTTTCTCAATTTTGAAAGAGTTTGTGTAGGATTGTTGTGACAGGAACTTTGTTGCTGCTTTGCAGCAGGAATGCTATGATTGACACAGCACTCGTGAGCTGTGTTTGCAAGGAGCAGGATTGCAAGGCAAGACTGCTAGTTGAGCAGTTCTTTTGTCATTTATTGAAATCATACCAGCTAGGAAAAGCTTATCATGCAACACTGATATGAGGAGTAAGGTCTACAGGGTGGTATAAGAATGGGAGACAATGTTTTATGAGGAACAGTAAAGGGGACATCATGACCATATGTTAAGAGATATTTGCATCAGCAAAGGATGTTGTTACCACAGGCAGGGTTATCTCGAGACAACCATGGAGCTAGTCACATAATTAGGTCAACAGTGGCCTAAGCATCCCTGGGCCTACCTTGTGATATGGGCTATATTCTGTAGGTAGTCAAGGAATTCTCTGCTGTGATTTGCAGAGTGCAATTAGGTCACAGTTGCCCATGAGTGGCCGGCTAGTATCCAGCTCATAGGAACCCACATCAGATTGGCACTAGTTCATTTCTGAACGTTTGGAAGAATTCATTTGTGAAGCTGACTTGACCTGGCTTTAGTTATTAGTGGGTAGGGGGGTTTGATTACTGTTTCAATTTCACTGCTTGTAATTGGTCCATTTTGGTGTTTTATTTCTTTATCTAGCTTTGGATGATTATATCATTCTAGGAATTTGTCTATTTCTTCTAGATTGTTGAACTTGTTTGCATATAAATGTTCATAGGAATATCTGATTATTCTTTTGATTTCTACTGAGCCAGTTGTAATTTCACCACTTTCATTTATGATCCTATTTTTTTTTGTGTTTTCTCTGTTTTTTCTCTGTGAGCCTGGCTAGAGGTTTGTCTACTTTGTTCTTTTTTTTGAAAACCAGTTTTGGTTTCTTTGATCTTTTGTGTTGTTTTTAAAATTTGTTTTGTTTATTTATGCTTTGATTTTTATTATTTCCTTTCTTCTACTGTTTTTTATTTTTTGTTGTTTTATTTCTAGTTTCTTGAGATGAGAAATTAGTTATTTCTTTGAGTTCCTTCTTGTTTTTTGATGTGGGCCTGTATTGCTATATATTTTCCTCTTATTACTGCTTTTGCTGTGTCCCATACAATCTGGAAAGTTGTGTCCTCATTGTCATTTGTCTTGAAGTATTTTTAAATTTCTTCTTTGATCTCCTCTTAATCCAATGGTCTTCCAGTAGTGTGGTTTTCAATCTCTATTAAGTGGCAGGGTTTCTTGCTTTCTTTTCATGGTTTATTTCTAGTTTGATGCCTTTATGATCAGAGAAGATAGTTGGGATGATTTTGATCTTGAAGAATCTGTTGATGTTTGTCTTGTGGCCCAATATGTGATTAATCCTGAAGAATTATCCATGTGTACTTGAGAAAAATGTGTACTCAGATTTTTTGGGTTTAGTGTCCTATAGATGTCTGTTAAGCACATGAGGTGTAGGTCTTTATTTAGGGCTCTAGTGTTCTTATTTATTTTTTGTCTCATTGATCTGTCCATTCATGAGAGTGGGGTGTTTAAGTCTCCCACTACATATGTATTTTCTTAAGTGACTGTTTTAGATCTGATAGTAATTGTTTGATATATTTTGGTGCTCCTTCGTATGTTGATGAGTGTTATATTTTCCCGATGTATTGTGTCCCTAATGATAATGTAGTGCCATCTATGTCTCTTTTTACCTTTTTTAGTTTGAAATCTATTTTATCTGATCTAAGTGTAGCTATTCCTGCCTTCTTTTTTGGTTCATTTGCTTGTAGGATTGTTTTCTACCTTTTATTTTCAGTCAATGTTTATCTTTTGTAGTTAAATGTGTTTCCTGAAGATAGCAGAAACTTGGATTTTCTTATTAAATCCAGCTTGCTACTCTGTGTCTTTTTATATATGATTTTAGTCCGATAGGGTTAGTATTGATACATTGGCATCTGTGTTTGCCATTTTGTTGGTCTTTTTATGATTTTATTCCTTACCTTATTCTGTATTCTGTTCTTCTTATTCATTCCTCTGTTGATTTTAGCTTTAGGACTCCTTGTAGTATGATTAGGGGTGGGGGTTTAGTTGTAATGAATTTCTGGAGATTCTGTTTGCCTGAGAAGGTCCTTATTTTTCCTTCATCAAGGAGGGAGAACTTTGCACGGTAAAATATTCTTGGTTGGCATTGTTGACTTGGAGTTTGTTGAATATGTTATTCCATTCTCTTGTGCCTGTAGTGTTTCTTCAGAGAAGTCTGAAGTCATATTGATGGGTTTTCCTTAATAGGTTATCTGTTTCTTTCTCCTTGTCAGCTTCATTATTTTTTCCTTGTTTTGGACTCTTGAAAACTTTACTGTTATGTGTCTTGCTGTAATTTTCCTTTCATTGTGATAATTTGGGATTCTTCTAGCTTCCTGTATTTCTATTTTATCTCTTTCATACTTCAGAAGTTCTCTTCATTTATTTCCTTGGATAATTTCTCAGTTCTGTTATATCTCTCCTCACCTTCTGGGATTCCTAAACTCTTATATTTCCTTTCCTTGTGGTGTCAGATAGTTCTCAAAGTGTTTCTTCATTCTTTTTTGTTTGTATTTCTCTTTCCTTTTCTATTTTGGTTCATTTTATATCTGTATCTTTGAGTGCTTCTTTGCTCTTCCATTTCATCAGTTCTATTTTTCCTTAACCTTCCCAGAGTTCTTTAACTCCTCCATTAATAATCATTGTCCTGTGTTCCTTCATTTCCTTCTTTAAAGACTCAGTTTCATCCTTTAGCTTATTAATTATACTTCTCATATCATTCTTTCCCTTTTCACCTTCTTTATATTTTTTAATCATGTTGATTCTGAATTCTCTATTTGTCAGGCAGAGAAATTCTTCCATATCATTGTGTTGAGTTCTGGGGACTGATTTTCTTTTCTTTATTTTTTTAAAAAAGATTTATTTAGTTATGCATACAAGAGCTGGGGTATAGGCCAGAGGTGTTGGGAGGGCAATGAGAGGATTCGCCAGAGACAGAGTGGAGAGTAGAACAGCAGAAGTACTGAAGTACACTACTGAGGGGAGCAGTGGGTGAGACAGGAGAAGTCTGTTGTGCCCTGTGGGACTCTCCTTGGCTGGGGATTGAACTAGTGCTGTAGTGGCTCTGGATAGCTTCATAAGCTGAGACTTAACTCCTGCACCATCTGGCTGGCCCCTGATTTTCTTTTGTGGTGTGTTCTTCCTCATAGGCCTTGCTTGGATATTTGTATTTTTCCTTCTCTCTGTTGTTTTCCAATTTCTTCTATGCACTGGGCCACTGTGCCACTGTGCCACTGGTACTTGTGGGTATCTCTTCAGGGTGTTCCTACTGGGACATCACAAACTGGTGAATGGGACAAACATGGCATTGTCATACCAGATTTTGCAGGGACTGTGATGCTGTGGGTGGGGTGATGGGCACTATTTCTGAAGATCACTGAGTCTCTGTTCGCTGTTGGACTCTTGCTCTACATGTACATCTTAACTTATAATGCTATAATGCTGGGCGTGGTGGGTGCATGCACATGGGTGTTTACATAGACATTAATGCTGTATGTGGGCCAAAAGACACTCTTCTGAGCAGTTACTGCTTCCTGTGGGGACTGGGCCCTCCCTCTGCCTTCCTGGATTTACTCACTATTCTGGATGGGGTACACAGGGGTCGCTGGCCTCCCACAGCCTTGTGCAGGGCTCTGTCCTGGATCTCACTAATCATCCCTGTTTGCTCTGCCATTACTTGACCCTATAAGGGGTGCTAAGGGATCTCTGGCCTCCAATGGCCCTGCGATATGGCAGGTACTTCCATGGGACTGTCTGCCCACATTTGTTTGTGGAGTCCTCCCTCTGCCATTACTCAGTTCTGAAAAGGGTTCTTGGGAGTTGCTAGACTCCAACAACCTTGCAGGCAGCCCATGCTTTCCTGGAACAGACTACCCACCCGTGTGGAGCCCTCCCTCTGCCTTTACTCCTTTGCTATGCGTTTAGAAGTCCCAACCCTGCTTAATGTGACAGCACTTTATTTTTTCCCCTGGACTCATGTGTATTGAATAGATAGCTTCCTATTTACTTAAATTAATCCTGAGTTTGAACAAACATTCATTTATTTGATCAAGATTTCATTTGTCCAGTATTTTTAATTTTTATTTTTATTTATTTTATTTTAAAAATTTTATCCTTTACATTATTGTGTATTCCCCGTAGGTGTTCCACCACCAATTCTCCCATGGACTATCACCATAGTCCCTTGTGCTCTTTTCTCTCCAGTGTCCAGTATTTTTATATTTCCAGATCTTCTGTGCACATTTTTTTTTGCAGTTACTGGAATTTCAGATGATTTTTACAGATCATTGTTTCCCAAACTGAATATAAATTTGTTTCATTTAAAGCCTAACTGTGACAATTTGTTGAACAATAATAGGGATGTCATCTGTAATCAGGCAATATATATATATATACATATATATATATATATATATATGTATATATATATATGTATATATATATATATATTTAAGAGAAAATATAATACTAAACCTCTGAGTTAATTAATTTAGCTTTGTTGCATAAGGACACTTTTTGTTAATCCCACCTTAAGTAGAAGAAAATATTTAAAGTCAATTTGGAGATTATGAGCAAATACAGAGAATTTCCTACTGGATAAATGTAAACACAGTATGACTCTGGGATACTGAATATTATTAGGGAAAATGACTTACTATTAAAATGAAGGTCACCTGCAATCAATCAATATGGTACAACACAGTAACAAAATGAAAGATAAAAATCATATGATCATCTCAGTAGATGCAGAAAAAGGACTTAACAAAAGTCAACATCAGTCTGTGAGAAAAATGATCAATAAAGTGGGCACAGACCCCAAAATTGATGACTGGATCAAGAAAATGTGGTACCATATGTATACAATGGAGTGCTATGCAACAATCAAAAATGATAAACTAACGCAATTCTCAGCAACATGGATGGACCTAGAAGGGATCATGCTAAGTGAAATAAGCCAGAAGGAAAAAGAAAAATATTGAATGGCATTACTTACATGAGGACTATAAGAGAGCCAAACGAGAAATCAGAAGGAGAAAGTAGCACACAAAACATAACAAAAGCAAAAACTAGCAGGCAACCGCAAATAAGAGACATTCTACAGGGGAGGGGAAAAGAGACGAAATAGAGGAGAAAAGAGCAAAAGGGACGGTGGTGATGGTTCACGGGTGAATTGGTGGTGGGAAACCTACGGGGATACACAATAACGTAAAGGATATAAATTAAATTAAAAAATGTATATATATATAAAGTGGACATAGAAAAACTATGCTACAATAAATGAAGATTATATATGATAACTTGAGCTAAGATCACATTCACAGATGACAACCTGGAAAATTTTTCTCTAACATAAGGCACAAAACAAGGATGTGCACACTCATCATTTTTATTTGATATAGCATTGGAAGTCTCTGTCAGAGCATCAGTTAAAAAAAAAGGCATCCACATCAGAGTGAAAGAATTAAAACTATTTGCAGATGACATATTATTTAATGATAATCAAAATAATCAGAAAAAAATGTCAGAAGTAATAAACTAATGCAATAAAGTCCCAGGACTTAAAATCAAAATATACAACGCTAAGGAAAAATTGTGGTCACAAGAAATTATGCTGCATTTCAAACACTAAAAGCAAACTGTCGGAGAAATTAGGGAAATAATTCCACTTACAATGGTATCAAAAAGAGCAGAATGCCTACAAATAAATTTAACCAAGCAAGTGAAAGTGCTGTACACTTAAAACTGTAAGATCTTGATGAAAAATAATGAAAAAGACATAATAAATGGATAGATGTTCTGTGCTTATTATCGGGGGTATCGATGTTGCTAATGGGGCCATGTTATTTAAAGATATCTAAAGAGGGCCTCCCTGGTGGTGCAATGGGTTGAGTGTGGCGCTGTGAAGCTGTCCAGAGCCTCTGTGGCAGGAGTTCAATACCCGGCCAGGGAGATTCCCACATGGCACAGCAGACATCTCTTGCCTCACCCGCTGCTCCCCTTGGCAGTGTACTTCAGTCGATCTTTCTATTCTGCTCCCTACTCTGTCTCTGGTGAATCCTCTCACCACCCCACACCTCTGGCCTACACCCCAGTTCTTGTATGCATAAATAAATAAATCTTTAACAAAATTAAAAAAGATATCTTAAGAGTCATAAATAAATAAATCTTTAAAAAAAAATCTAAACAGTCAGTGCCACCCTATTAAAATTCCAAAGGATTTTCACAGAAATAGATGATTTAATCCTACAATATAATTAAACCATAAAAGAATGGTCAAAGCAATTATAAGTAAGAAGTCACCTTTTGATTATTAAGATTGAAGAATTTCCTGAGCACAAAGAAATTATACGGTGGATGACCTTGAAATCGTTCTTTTCTCTGCCATTTTAGTGGTTATGACAAAATTTAGAAAAAGGGAATTTATTTCTTTAGAAAAGATGGTGAGGTATAAATGTAGGCAACATTGGAATTTTTCAAGCAAGAATAGGAAAATGCATCAGTAAGGAATATAAATATACCGGACATTTATTCCAATAGGTACACACCCTATCACACATTGACTCCAGTCCTCTGTACCTCAACGGATAGAATGAAAAAGAAATAACATACATAGTAATCAAATGTGTGGTTCAAAATTTTGTTTCATCATATTCAAAGCTTTTTTCTAGCTTAAGACCATATTAGAGAAATATATTTATCCAAACTTGATTTCCCATGTAAGCTCTTCTGGAGATAAGTATTTTAAAATTGATTTGTGTTGGGCCTCCCCAGTGGCGCAGGGTTGGGCACTGCGTTGTGGAGCTGTTGGCCGCGGGCGACACCAGTTCGACGCCCAGCCGGGGAGAGTCCCACATGGTGCGGCAGACCTCTTCTACCTTGCCTGCTGCTCTCCTCAGCGGTGTATCTCTGATCTGCCTGTTCTGCTCCCCACTCTGTCTCTGGTGAACCCTCTCGCTGCCCCGCGCCTCTGGCCTATACCCCAGCTTGTATACAAAAATAAACTAAAAAAAAAAAATTGATTTGTGTTGTGGCTGTGGTAGGCATTGGGAACATCAAACAAAAAGCAGAATAAAAGCAGGAGGGCAGACATAAAACAGATCAGCATGTTGAAGTCTACATGTATCAGTGAGATCAGTTAAGACATTTAAACAGAAATAATGCCAGACCAAATATGAAAAAAGTGTTTTCTGAATTTTCTTCTATAATAAAACTATATAAATAGATTGAGTTGCCAAATATAGTCTTTTTTTCCCATATGTGTAATACAACTCAAGATGATTATTTCTGGAGAATTAAAGAAAAATATTTGGTATGAAATATGTTACTTGAGAAAAAATCATTCTTAAGAGATACATAGTGTCCCTCTAAAGTATAGACTATACCAATTATTTCTGAAACAAGTTTTGGAATAACATTTTGGAAATGTCATTGGAGAAGAAAGAATATATGTCAGAGTAGAAAGCATACTAGTATGAATTAAATCATTGTGTTGGGATTTTTATTGGGTAGAGATCAATTAAATGGAAATTCCAGGACATAAATAAATAGAAAGAACAAGTTCAACTCTCCCCGTGTGATGACACAATGGCAATTTCTGGTTCCAAAACCTTCAACCCTGCAATCACAGGCATTTCTTCAACTCCAAGACAAAATTTGTAATATAGCAGCCACCCCAGAGATTTTTTTTCAGAGCCCATTTTATGTCTCTGTTCCTCAGACTATAGATGAAGGGATTTAGCATGGGTGTGACCACAGTGTACATGACTGAGACGATTGCACTTGAGTGTGAGCTGTGGGGAATGGCAGAGCTAAGGTACACTTCGAACCCTGTTCCATAAAATAAGTAGGCAACTGAGAGGTGAGAGGCACAGGTGGAAAATGCTTTATGCTTCCTCTGAGCTGATGAGATTCTACGCATGGAAGAAACTATCTTAGAGTAAGAGCAAAGAATTCCAGTGACGGGCCCACTAGCCAGGAGCACTGTTACAAAATACAACATCAGTTCATTAAAAAAGGTATCAGAACAGGAACACTGAAGAACTTGTTTGATTTCACAGAATAAATGGGGGATTTCCATGTTTGAACAGAAGGACAGTCACAACACCATTAGGCTTTGTAATAAGGGATTCAGTGCACTGATCCTCCAGGACACCAGAACCAGCAGCCCACAGAGCCGGGGGTTCATGGTGGCTGTGTAGCGCAGGGGGTGGCAGATGGCCACAAAGTGGTCATAGGCCATCCTGGTCAGGAGGAGGTCATCCAACCCTCCAAAGAGTATGAAAAACATACACCTGGGCGATGCAGCCTTCATAGGTTATGGCTTTGCTGTGTGTCTGGATATTTACCAACATCCATGTGATGGAGGTGAAACAGATGTCAGCAAAGGACAGGTTGGAGAAGAAGAAGTACATGGGGGTGTGGAGACGGGAGTTTGAGCTGAAGGCCAGGATGATGAGCAGGTTCCCCAGCACAGTGATGAGGTACATGGAGAGAAAAAGCCAAAAAATGATGAGCTGCGCCTCTGGATCCCTTGAAAATCCCAGAAGAATAAATTCTGAACTTTGAGTATCATTCTTTGGTTCCCTGTGGGCCAGGTGATGACTAGGAAAGAAAAGTAATGATTTATTTTCACAAATGGTCATTACTCACTAGAAGAAATGATAGTATATGTTTTTCTAGTAAAGAAATAAACAACTATATGATTTTATGAAAAGTTTTCTTTTCACCTTCTCTCCTGTGTCTCTCTCCAATGGAAGAGATCATGTATTCTGCAGTCTAAATGTGATATTGTTTAAAACACACAAAGAATATTTATGAGTACTGGCCATCATCCAGGCAGTTTATAGAATGCTGAGAAATGAAAGTTCCTGAAATTCATTGACTTAGAAACAATGTCTAAACAAATACAAGATCAAGGATGGTGACTGTTGCTATGAAGAACAAGAAGGCTGTTATATGGAAAGAGAAGGTCAAGGTATTATTTTTTTTTTACCTGGTGTTTAGGCAAAAGCTGTCCACAAGGGCACATTTGAATAGAGACTTCAGAAAGGTAGACAGGAAATGAGAAGTTATCCTGGGAACTGTGTACATGCAGGGGAACCCCCTGGGCAGAATTCTTGAAGAAGATACTGTTTGTGATCCTTAAAGCTCAAAAGGAAGCCAGTGCTTCAAGCTGATGAATAAGAAAGAGGCAGATGATAAGAGATGGTGTCAGAGAATGTAGAGGGAAGACGGGGCTCCCTGCTGCTCCCTAGTTTTCAAGACCAGAAAACTCCACCACCTGCAGTTTCCTGCACTTTATTAACGTTTCCAGGGAATTCTGTGAATAAAGATGAATCTCTTCCTTATTTTCACTGTTTGGTTTATATGCTTGTGTCCGTATTTTAAGGTTTAGAGTTTGAAGTACATGGGCTTATGTACCATTGTCCTGATAAGGAGAGATTTTCATAGAAAGTAAGAATTTATGGAATAAAGAGTATCATCAAGAGTGAAATTATGTTAAGAATAGAGGTTTCATGCAATTATATAGCCAGTACAATGAAATCTAAAGCAGAAGTCAGGCAGAGAAAGACAAACATCCAATGATTTCACTTATATATGTAACTAGAGAAAACAAACAGATGAGTTAAAGTAAAAAAGCGAATATTAGCATAGAAGACCTATTAGTGGTTACCAGAAGGGAAAGGGGGAATGGATGAGGAAATTGAGACAAAAGATTGGTGAAGGAAAAAGGGTAAGCTCATGCAATTCGCAGCAACATGGATGGAGCTAGAAGGAATCATGTTCAGCGAAATAAGTCAGAAGGAAAAAGAAAAATATCGAATGATTTCACTCACAAGAGGAATATAGGGGAACCAAATAAGAGATCAGGAGGAGAAAATAACAACACCACCACCAAAACAAAAGCCAGATGGCAACCATAAATGAGAGACATTCTGCGAGGGAGGGGGAGGATAAGGGTTCAAAATGGTGGAGAAAAGAGCACCAGGGACTATGGTGATGGTTCATGGGTATAGTAATCAAATGTGTGAATTTAAATTTTGTCTCATCACTTTCAAAGGTTTTTTCTATCTCAAGACCATATTAGATAAATCTATTTATTCCAATTTGATTTCCCATGTAGGCTCTACAGGCAAGTAAGTAATTTAAAATTGATTTGTGTCATGATTATGGTAGACATTGGGCACATCAAACAAAAGCAGAATAAAAGCAGGAGGTCAGACATAACATGCATAAGCATGCTGAAGTCTACATTATCAGTGAGATCAGTTAAGGTATTTAAAGACAAAATAATAATAGACTGAAAGTGAAGACTATTGTCTGATTTTTCCTCTATAGTAAAACTATAAAAATGGGTTTAGTTGCCAAGTTTTTCCATATGTGCAACTTAGCTCACAGTGATTTTTTTCAGGAAATATAAAGAAAAACATTTGGGATGATATATATTAGTAGAGAAGAAATTAAGGGATACATTGTTCCCCACTAAAATATAGGAAATTCCAATTATTTCTGAAACAAGTTTTGGAAGAACATTTTGGAAATAGCATTAGAGAAGACTGAGTATATATCAGAGTAGAAAGCATACTAATGTGAGTTAAATAATTGTATTGGAAATTTTACTGGGTAGAGGTCAATGAAATGGAATTACCAGGCTATAAATTGAAAGAACAAGTTTACTTTCCTGGTGTGATGACACAATAGCGATTTCTGGTTCCAAGATTTCAGCCCTGCAGTCACAAGCATTTGTTCAGCTGCGAGACAATTTTCATACTATAGCAGCCAGCCCAAAGATTTTTTTCAGAGCCCCCTTTATGTCTTTGTTCCTCAGACTGTAGATGAAGGGGTTCAGCATGGGTGTGACCACAGTGTACATCACCGAGGCTATTGCAATTGACTGTGAGCTGTGGGGAATGGCAGAGCTAAGGTACACTCCGAAGCCAGTTCCATAAAATAAGGAGACAACTGAGAGGTGAGAGGCACAGGTGGAAAATGCTTTATGCTTCC
>PVIJ01018468.1:0-26271 GCA_004024925.1 Scalopus aquaticus | reverse complement strand
GAGGGAGGAAGGGAGGAAGGAAGGAAGGAAGGAAGGAAGGAAGGAAGGAGAGCTCAGGTTATGAATGAGATTCCAGAAAGAGAACCCCAGCAAGGACCAGAAGCGGTTCCTAAGCAGCATCCCGGAGAACCACCTGCTAAGGAGGCAGCAGAAAACTTGGTGAAGCTTCTAGAAAACAGAAGAGTTGATGAAGGCAGAACTGAGCGTGTGGCAGAGCAGATGAAATGAGAGCTCTGTGCCCCAGGAAACGGGCCCCTGGAACGTTCCAGGGGTCAGCAAGAGAAGACGAAAGGAAACTCTATGAACCATGGAGGCGAGGAGGCCAGCAGAAAAGCAGTTCTTGGAAACTTTGCTGCTCTCTGTGCTGTCTCCCCAGATCAGGGCTCACCGACTCCCAGAACACAACGCTTCAAGAGCCTGGAGCAAGCCTAAAATCAATCGGGAGTCCACCTGGGCTTCCCCAGTCACTCTCCCTGGTACATCCTGTTTCTGTTACTCCTCTTTAGGGTTCATTCTGAGAACTCTCCTTCAGCAGCTGACACAGTTCTCTTTCCCCAAAGCCCAAGCTTCAGCTGAGTCCCCAAGCCTGCCTCCTAGAGACACTGGGCTTGACTAGAAACCCTGGGAACAATGAACTGTGGGTGGGTCCTGTACCCTCAACTTCATTGACATCTCAGCAAGAGCCACAGTACATCAAAGACAGGCTAGTGGGTGTGCAACTGCCAGGAGGACGAGTCCCTAGTGCCCACGTGAATTTGCAGTTGCAAAATGCGAAGGTACGATGCATGTGTATTTCAAGACACTTCTCTACCAGTTAGTTTATGCGACCCTTATGATGATATCAAACTCAGCCTGGCCTATTTTTATGAAAAGTGTTTACTGTTTACATTCGCAGTCTCTTCTCCCAGAATGGTTTCCAGGCTGACAGCTTTCGTTATCACCTCCTTAAACCCCATCTCAAGAGACAAAATTGACTTCAGGCCACTCCTAGTATTTATAAACTGCTTACTAGAAAGCAGCAACATGATAGAAAATGTCCTTTTCTTTCCAAACATCCTTCATCTTTAAAATATTTCATTGGTGGATACTAAAATCAAAACCTTTTGTGCATCAGTGGAAGGGGGCAGGGGCTGTCTAAGCAGCCTGTTTAGTAGTTTGGGGCAAAAGATTTGATTCCAAAGGCCACTTGAGGTCGTGCACATTCATAAACAGTTGCTGCTGGTGGCAGAGTTTTGCTGGAGCCTCGATTCCATCCCCTGCAGCCACAGTGAGCACATACGCGGATGCTTTCTGGGCTTCATCAGCACCCCTTAACCTCCTAGGTGGCTTCATCAGCACCCCTTAACCTCCCAGGTGTCTAAAGAACAGCGGATCTGGAGTCTCCCTCTCTCCCCACCTCCCCCTCCCCCCCTCCCCCCGTCGGCGCCTCCTTCCTCCTAGTAACTGACACACCACTTCCAAGCCCAAGACTCCTCCCAAGGAACACAGACCGTCTCCCAAAGCGTAAATCCCCCAAGTCAAAAACAAGACGCCCCAGAGCTGAGCACAGCGGGCCGTTAGGTGCCCACCCATTTCTCCCAGGCGGGGCTAAATTTTCAGGTTTACAGATCCAGCCTCCAAAGGCACCCCAGCCCGGATCAGATCGGGGAACCCTGAGGTTTTCCTTTCGTAAGCAGATTCCTACCTCCGGTTTCGAAGTCACCTCGGAGGGGCTCCTCTCCGATCCCCGCCCGGAGGCCCGCTCGCAGCTCTGCCCCGGGCTCCTCGCCGCGGGGCTAATCACCTGCAGCCCGGGCGGGGCGCGGGCGGGGCTCGGCGCGGCCCCCTCCCGCCGCGGCCGCCGCGCCTCAGGACCGGCCTTCTGGAACGCGGTTCCCGCGGGAGTTCCCGAACGCGCTTCTCCTCCCGGCCGGCTACATGACTGTGGGAGGACCCCCTCCTCCCTACTGCAGCCGGGGTAGGCGAGGTTATGAAAAGACTGTGATGGAATTCCAGCTCGGCTCGTCACTCCCCTGCTCACTTGTCAAAACTCCGCTGCATTCCAGAGCCCCTTCCCCGGTCACTCCCCTCGCGGGGAGAGGAAGCCGCCCCGGGAAGGGCGTCAGCGGGTTGGGCGATGCAGACACCTTTGTGGACATCAAATGCTCAGGCGCTTCCAGCTGCAACTGGGAGCAGGTCAGAGAGAGAAAACGGCCGACCCCGCTCTGCTCGCCCGGTCAAAAGTTCTCCCTCAGCCGCCGCAGGAAGCTCCACCTCCCCCCCCATCAATTCATTTCATAACCGCTCCGTTTCATAATCAGCAGCAGCACGGGTTCTTCCCGGGGGTGGGGGTGAGAAAAGGGGTGGGGAGGGAGCCCCAAACTAGAATCCCAAGCATCACACCCTTCTGGATGTCAGGAAACTTTCCAGAAATCTTCAGTCTAATTTTTTTCTGCTGGAGTAACCACATGTACCACCGCTGAATTACAATCGCCGGTGACTGCACGACTTAAGCATTTCCTTTATACCTTCTCCCGCGCCCCTCCGGTCTTCTGCCCGGGTTCAGTCAACAAGTCAGCCCCCGAGAGGCATGAATGGGCCCAGGGCCTCGCAGCCATCTCTCCAGCTGCAAACTGATGAGGAAGCCCGACCCACGGGGCTGAATTGTTTACATCACACCCATGGAGGGCTTCCTGTCTTAAATTAATGGGAATACAAATAAGACAGGAAAAGAGTATTTGCTTTTCTTAAGGCAGGAGGGGAGGGCTGGCAGAGAGAAGGGGAGTCACCCCCCATTTTATTGCCCGAAGAGGTTGCTTTTCAAAACTTCAATTGTATTTTATTCATTCTTTTCCCGCTTTTAACACTTGTTGAAAAGTAAAAGCATTGCCTTGCCAAACCTCAAGCCATTAAGGAAATGCTGAAAACACATTTTCACCTGGCTTCGAAGGGGATCCAGGTTGGAGTTCCCCGGGGCCATTGGAGAGATGGAGACCACCTGTGGCTGAATCTCCATCTCAGCACAAACTGAAGCCCTAAGTCTCTTGGGACTTGCCTATAGGCGCCCACACTCACCCCATTCCTTGGAGTTCATGCCAGAAAATTGCCTGGTCCCCTCACCCTTAACTTTGTGTCTCCTAGCTGCGCTTCTCTTCCTGGGCACCCAAAAGCCCCTAAAGCAGGAGCTTTGCAACTGACAGGTCTGATGGAATTGCAAACAGTGAAATGCACAGGAGGCAACAAAAGAAGGCTACAGTTCCCAGTACCAGTGCTGCCCCTGGTGGGGGGTGTGCTTAGAGCCTGGAGAGGCCCTGCACCTCAAGGTTGAGCTGGAAATCCAACCCTCCCCCCACCCCACACACACCACCACCACCAGGAACACTCAGTGAAGTCATCCTAACCACCAGTCCTGGGATGACCCCCTGCATTCAGACTGGTGCAGCAGCCGACCCAGCAAAGGGCAGGAGTGTCAGGTCAAGTCAGTCCTCCTTTGGAAGTACTAGAAGGAAACAAAACCCCAGGATAAAGTGTACCTCAAAAAGGTTTGGTATTGCAATGAAAATGACATTTGGAGTTGAGAGCACTACATGTGTCCAGTGAGAGCAATTTCTGCAAGCAAGTCCTCAAAATATTGCAATTCCTAGGTCAAAGCAAGTGAGGCTGATGATTTTAGAAAAAGTCAAGGATATCAGCACCCGCTAATAGAAAGTGTCTGGCTTACAAATACCATAAGGCTTTCGATGAGTGTTAGCTCCTCCCTCCCCCCTTTCCCTCTCTTCCGCATTGGGGTGTTAGTCCTGGTGGATCTATTACATACTTTTATGTGCCATTTTGGTATCTGACAAGTTTTATGGGAATTAGTCAAATTGAATAATCTAACAGTAATTTCAGAAATGCTCCTTTTCTTCCTTCCTAATGGCTTTCTCCGCCAACAGTTTCTTAACACTGTACTTCGAACCTTCTACTCTTCTACTCTAATCTGGTAATGTAGGGTGTGCAAATCAATGTTGCTTTAAGTAAATTCAAGATTTAAAGCATAATGTAGACAAATAGCCCCCTCCCCCCACCAACTTCATTGCCTAAGCTCTGTTTAGGGAGTGTATGTGCTGGGAATGAAAATTTGACCACATCTGTATAATATCTTAATTTCAGGAAAGCCTTCGAATGCATATGACATTCTCATCAGCAGGCCAGAAAGATAGGATCTGGTTGGTCTTTTCCCGCACTGGGTTTCACTGCTGAATGGAAAAGCCATCAGTGGCTCAGTAAACAAAGGGGTGCTTCAAATGGGGTCTCCAGTTTTATACTGAGTCTGGTCTAAATGTGACTTAAAATTGCTATACACACCCAGAGTCTACAAATAACATTAAACTGAGTGGGAATGACTGATGTGCTAAGAGAATCCAAAGTGGCTTCAACACATGAAGGAAATGGTTCATTAGAAAGCAGCATAGAGTTCAGCATGATGGCTGATTACAGTGTCCTGAGGGGAGCTGATCACCAAGACAGCCACAATGGGGGTTAATATCCAGAGTCCAGAAAAACAGACAAAGCAAGAGGGTTGCAGTAGGTCAAGTGCTGAACCTGAGTCTGCATTTTGGGCTGGCAGCACAATAGTGGGGTGAACTCACACTGGTGGGGGTTTGCCGTGAAAGGGAAATGCCTCTTCTCTGTTCTCCCTCCCCAATAATAAAGAACTTGGCAATAGACAGACTCTTGGGGGGGTATGTCCAGTGTGAGGCCCCTTATTTCAAGGGGGATGGAGAGACACTGGCAAGGTTCCAAAGGAGAACCAAAATGATTAAAGAGACAGAAAAGAAAACCTATGAGGGAAGGTTAAAGGATTTGGAGTTGTTTAGTCTAGAGTGAAAAAGTTCCTGAAGGCAAACTTAAGTCTTCTCCCCTCTGATGGGTTATTATAAAGAAGATACCGACCAGCTGGGCTTCATCTTCACAGAAGACAGAAGGGGAATGAGGCTTAAATGCAACATTCCTATTTGGGTTGTACTTTTAAAGCAAGCAAGACTTCTTGCTTAATCCTCATGGTAACTGACTTGTCATTCACATCACTGTATAATCTTCACCTATCAGACGCATCTTAAGTGACAGTTTTGCATGTTTCGGCAGAAGCCAAACTAGAGAATGCCTTTCACTCTCTTCTAGAGCTACAGTGTCCTTCATTACTCCATTGCCTGTGGGAAGATCTGAGTGTCCATGTTTCCTCATTCACAGCCAAGGGACCATGAGCATATAATGCTCCCCACAAACAGGCCCACACCACTGGACCTTTGTTTTCTTTACAGGATGGGTGTGTCAAGAATATATCCGACTTCAGTAAATCATATTTTATAGATTCACTCCTCTATGTTCTTTCTCCATGCGGGAGGCTGCATGGCTTTTTATTCAGTGGGCACACACATATTAGTTGCTGGTGATAATAATAGCTATCAATTATTAAGCTCTTACTATAATTATGTTGGGCATTGTGCTAATTAGTTTAACTAGATGATCCATCTCACTTATTTTTTGCAGTAGCCCTGTGAGGTGGGAATAAGTATTAGCCAGCCTCATTCTAATAGAAGGAAACTGAGTCACAACAGGTTAAGTAACATAGCTAGTAAATATTGGAGTCCCAATTTAAACCCATTTAGTCTGACTCAAAAAGGGCGTGCTTAGCCACTATACCATTGCCTCCCATTCATTAAGTAGTTTTAACTGTTGGGAGGAAAGACACTGCAAAAAGAAGCATTTATGTGTGTTGGCCCAAACTGATTTAAAAACCAAGCCTTTCACACATTTACATCACCTGGGGAATCCAATTATTTTCCCCCATCATAGCAGCAGAGCAAAGGTTTGACTGCCTTCTGATTGGAAGGGTGCATTCCCATCTCCCACAAAGCTGAAGAGTCCCATTAAGGTTTGCCTCTATTTTGTTAACTAGAAACAGTGATTCACCTATAATCCCACGTTGCGTAATAGTAGGTCTTCTATGACTGTCCAATGCATGACAACCTAAGCTGCACAGTGTTCCTCCAGCATACTGGCGGCCGGCCCCAAGAAGGTCACTTCTAAAGGCCTCTTAGCAGAAGCTCCCTACAAGTCCTAAAATTCAACTGTTGCCATTAATGCAGCATTCATAAAAGCATATGGATGTGTTCCACATTTTCCCAAAGTCACCTAGTTTTAGATCAAGAAAAGATCTTTCGTGGGGCTTACTGAGTGCTACTGTAGATCAACAATAAATGATTCATGAGTGAACCAGACATCAAAATAATTTTTAGAAAAGCAGAGGAAATACACAAACAGAAAAAATTAAAAGCCTTGATGCAAATTACTCCAAAGGACAGATAGTTTCCCATTAGGACAATTTATCCTTAGTCTATAAACAGACAGTAGCATAATTATCCAAGTGTTTGCTAACAGATCTAAACTGTATGTAGCTATAAAAAGTTGGAGAGAGGAAGAAAGAGGAAATTCCCAGGAGAAGTTCCCCAACCACATCCAGGGCCAGCAACAATCCACAAATACAAAGCCCAGCAGTGGCACAAAGCAAAGCACAAGAAGAAACCTCAGGATTTTAGCCTAAGCCACAGAAATAACGTTGAATTGTCTTAAAACTAAACAAAAACAAGTCTAGCCAATAAACTTTCAGTCAATGCCTGGGCAGAGCGGTGACTTACTGGCATTCCAGATGCAGTTAATAGAAACAAAATGCCCAGGATAAAAAAGGTATTCGGTAAATGTTAACTGGATGGATGGATGGGTGAATGAATGTTTGATCAGACGCCCAGGCTCCTCTTTCCCCCTTTGAATCTCTACTGGAATGACATCTTCAATGCTTCAGATCCAAGCCCCCCCAGAGGGGCTGAGCCATTTTACACGGTACTCTGGGAACTGTTCATGGAATCAGAGACTGGGTTTCCACCCACTATACCAATTTCTGATCTTACCCTGAACACAAGAGGGAAAGTCGTGATACAAGAACATCTTGGCAGGCCTTGATTCAAAAACTGCCATTACTTACAGCATAGCTACTAAACTCAATTTGTAAAGTCCAACAGAATCAAGTACTAAATTTCTCACACATATTGGAGGCTGAGTCTTGGTCTAAGTTTTTTACATATGAACTGGTTCCACCCTTATTACAATCTAAAAAATAGGTACTGTTATTTTTTAAAGATTTATTTATTTATGCATGCAAGAACTGGGGTGTAGGCCAGAGGTGTGGGGTGGTGAGAGGATTTACCAGTGACAGAATGGGGAGCAGAACAGGCAGATTGACTGAGACACACTGCTGAGGGGAGCAGCGGGTAAGGCAGGAGAGGTCTGCTGTGCCATGTGGGAAGCCCCCTGGCCGGGGATCGAACTTGTGTTGCAGTGGCTGCTGATAGCTTCATAGTACTGAGACTTAACCCACTGAGCCACCAGGGAGGCCCAGATACTGTTATTTTCAACCCATTTCACAGGCAACAAAACTGGGCCAAATGATTACTTAATTGGCTGGTGTTCACACAATCGGTAAGTAGAGGAGCCAGATTTCAACCAGATCCCATCTAGAACCAACGCTTGCTCTTAATAATAATCTTAATAACGATACCTGCCCAAATCTTACCTCCAAGCTCTCTTCAACACAAAGTCACTGTCTCAGTAAATGTGTTTATCTCCAAATCTCCAAATACTCTAATTTCTGTAGGATGTGTTCCACGATCTCCCCAGTGCCCTGTTAACCTTTGTCTTCTGGGTTCTCACATGTTTTCCAGTGAACATGCTAACTTATTTGGCTCACAACACATTTTTCCAAGTAGACTTAAGTTTCTTTGGGATTGGGACTATGTGTTGTATGGCAGCCTGGGGATGTAGTAGAATATGAAAGCCCTAGATTTAAAGTCTGAATCCCACAATTATTACCCATGGGACTCTGGGTAAGCCACTTAACATTTCCTACTCTTATATTTGAATCATACTCCCTCAGCATTTAGGGAGAGGAAATTAAATGAGAAAATGTACAGGATGGTTCTGGGGTGATGCCTGATATTGTGAGTTTTGCTCAACCACAGGCTATTTTGCCCCACAAGAGATATTTGGTAATGTCTGGAGATATTTTTGATAGTCCAACAGTAGAAAGGGAAAATACTGACATCTATTAGGTAGAAGCCAAGGATATTGCTAAATAAACATAAATCACTGGGCAAGACTCTACAACAAAGAATTATCTATTACAAAATGTCAATAGCAAGCGTTCAGGCTGAGAAACTCTGCTATAAGCTATCAAAAATATAAGTACCCATTTTCTTCTCTTTCCTTGTTTTGTTTTGTGCTTATTGTAGTTATTCAGTAAATCCTTGTCGAGTAAGTCTAATGTCTAGAGGAAAGAGTGGGTGTGTGAATCCTAAGATATTTCACCAGGAAAACACCTGACTTGAAAGTGGAAACCCAGTCTCTGGGCTTTGGGTGGGAACTCATGAACCTTCAAACACCCAGGTTCTGTGAAAGGAATTTGGAAAGAAATCCAATCTAATACCAGGGGCCTGAACCCAGTGAAAGTGATGTCAAAGTTGGTTCAAGGAGAGTAGAAGAACTTGGATAAAGGCCAACTTCTCCTCTGTGATGGCTTCCCAAGTGACTATTACTCTGTAAATGCCCCCTCATCTGATTTTTATCCTTATTCCAGAGAACAATACAGTTTCTCCCCACTATCTGAAAGTAGAACTTTCCTTTTTGGTATGATTTGGTAGGTAGATTTCTTGGGGTCTGGGAATGCGCAAATATTTTCCATTTAAATCATTGGTAACAGCATTCACAGGCCCAAAAAATAACCTACCAAAACATACCAAAAAGGAATGCTCTACTTTCAGATAGCAAGGGAAACCTATATAGACAAAGACCAGAAGACCATGGAAGAATTTGTTCAATGTCTTACCCTTGCCTACCATCCATTCCAGCAACAACCACACACAGCCTGGAGCCCAGTCAGATGCCTTGCATCAGAACACGGATTAAATAACACAGTGGAAACAAAAAGGACATAGAGTCATTACTTGAAGCCTTCAACACCTTAATAAGATTGGTTGTAAGAACTGGAAACTCCAGAACAAAAGCCTGCATTCCTGGATATAGCATAAATCACATTAACAGAAACCAGAAAACCAAGAGAGTGAGAGAGCAAGAGAAAGTGAGAGAGAGCTAGAGAGAGGGAGAGATTCTTTCCAGCTCCCATTCTGCTGACTTGGTGGCAACATGTGATTTCATTTCCACTTCTCCCAGAATACAAGTGATTTTTGTGTAGTCATATGTGAGAAAATTTAAAACTTAACTGGAGTTCCCAGTCAACTTTAAGCATCTCTGGGAGAAATCCTGAGCTATACCTGCCCAAAACTATAAGAATAAGTTGGTTCTTTCTTGCCTCGGGCTCCTGAACCCCCATAAACGGAATTGACTTCTCTGTTCTAATCATCCTCACCTGGCTACTCCCTGAGCCCCTCTCCAGCCTCAGCCCAGACATCACCTTCCTCAGGGATGCCATGGTGACCCCCCCCGCCACCATAGAGTATATTCTGGGTCCGCTTGGTGCTTCAACCACATCCCAACTGTCCATTCACTTGTCTGCTTAGCCATCTAGACTGGCTTTTTAGACTGGAAACTCTTTTAGGGTAAAGTCATATGTCCTTCTTTACTATTTTATTTCAGGACCTAGTACTGCACTGGCACATACAAGTAACCAATGAATATTTGTTGAACAAATAAATATAAATTGGGAGACTTCCAAATGCACTCATTCTTCCAACTATTTATCGAGTGCCTGCTATGAACCAGGTTTGGGCACTGGGAAAACAACTATTAATTCCATCTTAAAATTATCAACAGGGCCTCCCCGGTGGCTGTGGAGCTGCTGGCAGCGGTGAGGCAAGTTTGACACCAGGCCAGGGAGATTCCCACATAGTGCAGCGGACCTCTCCTGCCTCGCCCACTGCTCCCCTCAGCAGTGTATTTCTGTCAATCTGCCTGTTCTGCTCCCTACTCTCTCTAGTGAACCCTCTTGCACCCCATGCCTCTGGCCTGTACCCCAGTTTGTATGCATAAATAAATCTTGAAAAAAAATTATCAACAACAGTAACTGTAAAAGCGATTATAAGTAATGTGTATCAGGTATTTACTATGCCCACCCATCATGCCTACCTCTTCTATGTATTCTCTTTTAATCTTCTCCCCAAACCCATGTGGCAGACACTATTATGATTTCCACTGTACAGATGAAGAAAGATGCCAAGTCACTCCTATGGACCTTAATGTGAAAGAATCTCTGACATTTAAGTTCCTTGAGGTCTATTTACATGGGCTTAACTCACACCAACTAAAGAAAGGTTACCTGTGAATTCATTCACAAGCTTTGTTGATGTCTGTCTCCCTTGCCTGAAAAGTCCCTAACCACTCCTCATAGTGTCTGAAATTTATTTTAAAATGCTTTGACACAGACAGTCATGTGATGACAACTGCAATCTACACCTAGAGGCCATGAGCTAAAATTTCAAGGACACTTAGCAAAGTCCACTCTCTACACTTGCAGAGGCAGCTGCAGCGAGCATTTGCAATATCGTGATCTAATCTGCATGACAAGGTTCTGTAGTTACCCAAATGGAGA
The DNA here is from genome assembly GCA_004024925.1 of Scalopus aquaticus. Taxonomy (NCBI): domain Eukaryota; kingdom Metazoa; phylum Chordata; class Mammalia; order Eulipotyphla; family Talpidae; genus Scalopus; species Scalopus aquaticus. Next base: position 15,653 of record PVIJ01018468.1, on the reverse strand, counting down.
TTAGAAATGCTTTCTTCATCTGCAGAATGAGATTTCCAAGATAAGATGGTTACAGGCACATCTGTCCCTGCCTGCTGAGTGTTGAGAATCCCTGGGGAGCCAGCTCCCTAACACCTCTGAGTAGTGCGCTACAGCTGTGGACCACCCACTGTAGGTCTGGGGTTCCCCCCAGTCAATGGAGGATTCTGTGGCTGAATCTGACTCAATAGTCAGGCTATTCTTCCCAGAGTCCTGTTGCACACACTTCAGAGTGAGCCTACTGGGAAGCAGCTCCTGGGAGCATGTACAAGAACAAGAAGGAGAGATGTTTTGTTGTTGTTTTTGTTTAAAGATTTTATTTATGCATACAAGAGCTGGGGTGTAGGCCAGAGGTGTGGGGGGTATGTGTGAAAGGATTCACCAGAGACAGAGTGGGGAGCAGAACATGCAGATTGATTGAAATACACTGCTGAGGGGAGCAGCGGGCGAGGCAGAAGAGGTCTGCTGCGCCATGTGGGAATCTCCACGGCTGGGGAATCAAACTCCTGCTGCAGTGGCTGCAGATAGCATCATAGGCTGACTTAACCCCTTGTGCCACCAGGGAGGCCCACAAGCAGGGAGATGTCACCAAACTTATAAAAGCAGGTGATGGGGCTACTTCTGGGTGTGCTCGCCAACGCCTGCTTTATGCATGTCAGCAGTCAAGGACTTCTTCCTGGTATACCTACCACCTGGCAGTGAGGTTGTCAGACAGGAGCTGCAGAGCTGTCAGTCTTTCCTGATAATCCAAGGCTATTGATAATTTAACAAGAGAACATGACAAAAGCGAGGAGCCATTTGGCTCAGGGGAGGCTACAATACCGTCATCCCTGTCTTTTGTCTTGGCAAACATCCGTTCATCTTCTAACACTAAGCTCAAAATCCCCTCTGATGATGAATCATCTCCCTCAGGAGCTCTGAGGGATCACCTCATTGCTGAAACGGCTGCCTGTGCGTGGCTGGGATCCTTCTGACAGAAACCCAGTGGCCTAAGACAGTTTGAGCAAGTCTCTTCCTACACCCTGAAATGGCCTAATTTAGATATGATTTATCCACCCAGGTACCACATTAGGTTCTGAGAAAACACTCAGGAGAATATCCCAGAAGGCTGGCTGGGTGGTGGCAGAGAGAGGGGTGAAGTTGACAAATTCAGGCAAGAAAAGATGGCTCCTGGCCTAGGGGAGGGTATGATGAAAACTCTAGCCTTGTTCTGTTTGCAGGTTCTCTCCCTCAGCCAGACTGTGAATCCTTTGAGAGTAGAAACTGGAATTCATTTTTCTCTGGAGTCTCAGTTCCTCAGGTGATAAAGCCCTCTGTAAAGGACTGGTTGGTGCGTGTAGAATGACAGGATTCCCACATACAAAATGATTTCCTTCAGCTGGATTCCTTATCACCAGTCCCATTCTTCGTGATAGCCGCCTGCAAAAATCTCTTCAGCAACTTCTGTATATCTTTTACAGGGTGACTCCTGCTTCCCTTGATGACACAGGGCCTTTGATTATAGTCTTCACAGCCCCCCAAACCTCCTACATGCTGTCTTTTCTCCCCACAGCCCAGCTCTTCCAGTTAAGACTACACACAGGTATAGCTTAAAGCACCCCTCCCCCAGCATCTTTTAAGTTTCTCAGGGGTGACCTCTCTTAAGTGGAACAGCTACTCCCTCCCCTCTGATAGCCTAAATCCATCTCATTATTTAAGTATAAAAATAAAACAGTCCCACCATCTGCAAGAAGCATTCATGAACTTCAACTAACCTGATACAGAATCTTCTCCAAACTTAATCCCATTAATATGCATGGCCGTCAACTACATGATTTAATGTTTTCTCTTCCAGGTCATAATACCAGGGTCTTAGGGGTTCATGTCCTGGTCTCTCCCTCCCTCTCCTATACCATGTATTCAAGCTCTTGGTGCATCCTCCCCTCACCCTATTCCCTGGACCAAAGAAACCTGTTCCAGTCCAGAGTCTTCTGCTTTGACCTGGTCCTGAGAACCGAGGCTCAGCAGGATGAGCTGAGCAGCAGTTTCCCCACTGCAGTCACTGCCCCCCCAAGGCCGGCCCACCCCTCCACACTGCAGCCGGCCTTGTCATCGTGGGCACCATGCACTCCAGAAGGGCCTGCATAGACTCCAAGTAGAGTTGAAGCTACTTGGAGCCCCCAAGGACATTGCTTCTCTCCCAGGAGCCCTTCATCTAGCAGGAGCTGGTGCCCTTTTCCCCACAAGTTTGCACTAACATCGCCAGATATAATACAGGAGGCCCAATTAGATAAGAACATCAGACAAAAAAGGAATACTCTTTAAGCATGAGCCTGTCCCGAACAGTGCACGGGACTTTTTATTTGCTTGATCTGATCACCCTAGTTGGTACCTGTTCCTCGGTTTTTATAAAAATCACTTCTATACTCACTAATGAGTAAATAATTATATAGAAAGCAAAATATATAAACATATATATATTTATTTATTAAAAACTTCAGAACCCTTGAAAATACCCTCTGTGCTCTTTGTCACTCTGATGGACACCTTCTTTCAAGGATAGCTTTTTAATCATCTTCTTTATAGCTCACTTGAGTCCCTCACCTCTGCCCAACCTTTCTCCCTCAGTTGTAATTCTTTTCCCACCATCCCTCTTTGCATCATTAAGTTCAACCACTTTGACCCCTCTTCCCTTCCCAAGCAATTACCATTCAATTGAGTGCTTCACCTTGACTTGGGTGGGCTTATGATGATCTATCAAAACATCCCCTCTTTACAAGTCAGTGAACCACATTAAGGAAATGAATGGCTAGTAAGTAGTTTCCCAATTTTTCCAAATTGACTGCAAGGATCAGATTCTTTTTCCTAATTGTCCCATGCTCTGCAGCTGTAGGAATTCCCTCCAGAAAAGCTAAGACCCGAACCTTAGTTCTGGTCTGATCTACCATTGTGCTCTTTGAGCCGGAGAAGGTCCTAGTTGGGAAAGGCAAAGGACCAGATAACACCAGACAATGACCTCACAAAGGGAAATACTGTGTTCTTCTCCAGGACCTGGGAGCTACATCAGTACAATAGTATCAACCACACTGTTCATAAACAGTACCATACCAGCACCTACCATCACCCCAAAGAGTAGAGAGTTTAATCCTTCATAAATGCACATCTGGGGGGAAGGGCATGAAGAAGAACTAACTCTGTAATTACTCTTCAGTTTGTAGAGTAGCTGGGATTGCAGGTGAGACTATGGATAAAACAGAGAGGGACCCAGGGGAGCAGCAAGATCTGACTAAGACAACAAAGCTCCCTAGGGGGGCTGGTTAAAAAGGAAAGTGGGACATCAGTGAGATCAAGAAATTTTTGCTAACGGATGGGGTGAGGAGGGGAGACTACTTTGAATGGCCAATCACAAGTAGCATCATTAAAAACAACCATGGTAGCAGAGAAGTAAGTCATGCCATGGCTATTTAAAGCCTCTACCATATTATTAGTATTATCATCACTTTCCTCTCTCACTTTGTGTCTATGAGAAAAGCAAGGTAGATAATTATTACACTCACTCCCTAGAGAATGAAAATGTGATGAGAAAGATGTGGGAAGATCTTGGGGCCCACGTGGGCTCACCCTGGCCCAGGGTGCCTTCTTGGTCTAGCACATAGTTGTTGCTTTATCAGGAACCAGCTGGACCCTGGCCAGGGAGCTGCTTTTGGACTCACTCTGGTACCTCTGGATTTGGGGCTAGGCTAAGTCAGGATGAACTCCCAACGGAAAGAGCGAGGCCTGGGTTTGGATCTGGATCCTTCTTTGCCAGCCCAGGTTCTCTGGTCTACAAATGGCGGCAGTTACCTAATGGGTGTTGCGAGATACACGAGTCGGCCTGTGGAGGGTGCAGGCATATACTGCCATATTCATAAACATCACTACTAATGAGGACTCTGGTTGTAGGTTCAGGAACCTAACCTGCGGGGCGGAGTTCAGCTACCTGCAAATCCCCACAAAAACAGGGATGAATTGGAGGAGAACCAGAAGTTTTTCACAGCTACCAAAAGGCTTGTCAACTTAAATGTGTTTTGAAGTGATGAGAGAAACATACACACTAAGAACACTCTCATCTGCGGAGTGCTAGCTGTGTATCGGACACTGTGATGCGGCTCTACGTGTATGTCTTCATAGAATCTTCCATCACCATGTGGATTAGGATGGTGCATTTTTACACTTAGGGAAGCCTGGGTTTAGTGGGGTGAAGAAATTGCCTCAAATTACATCTTTCTTAAAGTAGAAGGATCATAACTCATAAGCTCACATACAGATACACGTGCCCAACAAACTTTTTGCAGGTATGTATGTGTGTGTGTGTTTGTGTGTGAGTGTGAGTGTGTGTGTACCCGTGGGCTGAGTTCAGAAGAAAACACACTGAATATTGGTATTGGTGGGGCTTCACTTTCTTCTTTCTTCACTTTCTTCTTTAGGCCTTACTCAATTGATTTTTCATTTTGATAATAAACACAAACTAAAAAAGAAACCAAAACAGGCCTTCAAAAATACAAAAAAATAAGATCGTTCCTTGGATGATGGACAGGGGGTAGGAGGATATAAATAGCCAGGCATTTTCAAGGTTCACTGTAATTAAACTTGCAAGCTTCTTTCAATCAAAGGGAGCTTCAGAGTAAAATGAAGTTCCTGAAAAGAAAAATTATATTCCTCCCTGCCACCTGAAGGCTCAGCTTTCATGAACTCTGTTTCCTTTTGCAAGACTATAACTTATGAGCGAGCCCCTTTCTCACCTCTGATCATTATTAAGGTTCAAATGATGAAAGATTACCAAAGCAAACATTCGCCTTACCGTTGTTCTGATCTCTGAAGTCTTCAAGGAGAACCGCGATGATAAATTAAGATTCTGTACCCCCCGTAAACAGAGTCAGTCTTCAAAGATGACCTCAATCGGAGAGTAAAGGAATTGAAAGCAAACCACAAAGACTCAAAATGGAAGGCCTATACCTGATTTTCTGCTGTGGCCACAATACAGGAGAAGATATCAATTTGTTGCCTGTCCCCCAGCGTGGGGGTGCCCCTGTCTCCTCCTGGAGAGACTCCTAAGGGCCCCCCAACACATAGGATCCTGGGTGTCAGGGAGAAGGGGCGCATTCTGAGGAGCCACGTAGAAGACTGGGGGAAGGCAGAGGGGTGACCTCCCTTGCATCCCACTAGAGATTGCTTGGAAGGTGAGGGTAAGAGGTTCCCATGGGCGTGAAAGGCTGGGTGTTCAAATAAGCCAGGCGCAGGGAGCCTTCACAGACCTAACCTGCTGGGACTTAAAATGACTCCTGGGAATTAAAGCCCAGAGCTGGGATTATCTGGGGCTGGCTCAACACCTCAGCTACAGCAAGAAGGCAGCTCTTACAGCCAGCCTGACATGGAGAGCAGACTACAAAACCATGAAAACACCACTAGAATCCAAGGATTTTCTGTGAAAAAATCCAGATGACTTGTTTGCCTTGCCTTGGTTCTATTTCATTTCATTTCAGAGAGCAACATCTCTAGGTAAGTTTTGGAAAACTCACCTGCACCTTTGTGTGGACCATTTTTACCTGTTTGAATTTTGGTCATTTTCTTTTTCAAAGCAGGAAGCCTAGTTCTAGCCCCTGGTTCTGCCAGTCTCTGCTGCTGCAGCCGGGAGCTTATGCAAATCTCTGGGGAGCTGTTCCAGCTCCACCGAGTCTCAGAGTTTAAAACGTATCTGTGGTCTGAAAAGGCTGGAAATACAGATGATATTATTTTTAGTCTGACGATGCTTTTTACAGACTGAAGATATCCTTGACAGAATTTTGTATATTTGATCTATGTTTCCAGGCTTTAAGGACCATATGAACATATACATCCTTTCTGTGTCTGTCTCCTTCCTACCTTCTTGACTCGCACCTCATTTTATTTTGAGCCTCTCGATCAGGGTGTGGCCAGAGAAGAACAGCCGGACTACCACGTACTGATGAAGCCATGACAGGGATTTGACCTCACCCGCCTGTGGGAGCCGGTTCAACAGTCTTCAAGAGGCTGTTGCTTTGCGTCTGGGGTGGGGCCGGCCAGGAAGGAAATAAGCAAGCTCAGGGAGAGAGAGCCGGGACCCGCGGAAACATCTGAGGATGAGCTGGAACCCACGAGAAGGCAGGGCCCATCTCCCCAGCACGGCCTCCACCTTGGATGAGTTTGCTCAGCTGCAGCAGAGGCCACAGGCCCTGCCCTGGAGCCATAAGCCATAATCCCCTGCTGAGGAGGGGACCCTGGGGGAGCTGGGACAGGGGCTGGCTGCTGCTCCACACCAAAAGGTGAATAACAGGAATGGTGCCCAGGGCCTCCCCCAACCTTCTACATGCGTGCACTCATGCATATCCGCACACACACCCTCACTTACACAGTCCAAGTCTTGTGCGCAGCCTCGGTAGCACACACTAGCCAGAACTGCACAAGGATTACTTTGGGAAACATGGCGCTCGCCTCGTGAAGCCCACCCAGGACAAACCCACTACGGCCTCCACTTTACATACGGGTTCTCAGGGCACCTGCTGAGTGAGGCCATGAATGCTTTATACCAACATGGTAGACAGCAGGGGTCGGTCAACCTCTTCTGCCAAGGGCCCAAGCTTGGTGGCCCACATAGGATTTCTGTCTCTTTGTACATTAGAAAAATTCATTCTCAGTCGCCAGGCAGGAGTTTGCTGTTCCCAGCCTGAGAATTGGGAGAAGGCTGCTTTTTCTTCACAATCAATTTCAAGGAAAGAAAGGGAGTCCCTTCAGGTAGTGGACTGGGTAGGACCTGCTCACCTGTAAAAGGAGTGCTTTGGGTTAGCTCAGTATCAAGAACATGCACCAAAGACAGAGTGAGCCTGAATTTTGAGGGAAGAGGTCCACACAGGTGAAGTACTTGACAATTCAGTGTAGATCCTTAATGTTATGATACAAATTATCATTACAATATAGATTCTGAGCATTGGGAATAAGCTCAAGTATCCCTTTCCTCTTCTTTCAAAAGTGAATTAGGGCCTCTCCGGTGGCCTAGGGGTTAAGTCTCAGTGCTATCACTCCTGCAACCAGAGTTCAATCCCTGGCCAGGGAGTTAACCCACATATGGCGCCCCAGACCTCTCCCGTCTCGCTTGCTGCTCTCCTTAGCAGTGTATTTCAGTGGATCTGCCTGTTTGCTCCCCACTCTGTCTCTGGTGAATCCTCTCACCCCCCCACACCTCTGGCCTATACCCCAGTTCTTCTATGCATAAACAAATATTTTTTTAAAAAGTGGATTAATATACACAACTTAGGAATCCTTGACAGACTAGATACCTTTTTATTTTGTCTTAGAAAATCCAGATTTATTTACTGACTGACTTAAAAGTAAATTTTAAAAAATTATTTTTACTGAGGAAACATTGGTTTGCAACACTGTATATTTCAGGAGTGTGGGTTCACACTTCTTCAGATGTATGTGACCACATCATGCCCACCATCAGAGAACGCCCCAATCCTCTCATAATCCAATGGGTTTCCATCCCCCCTTTGCTTCCCACCTCCATCCTTCCCTCTGTAGCCTCAGTTCTGCAGTCAGATTTCAAGGGCTTGTTTTGTCTGTTCCTTTGTTTTGTTTCTTTATATTCCAGATGAGTGAAATCATCTGGGATTATTTTTCTCCCCTGACTTCTTTTGCTTAGCATAATCCCCTCCCATTCTCTAGAGGTGACCATAAAAACCTTCCCTAATCCTCCACTTTTAGCAGCAGGACACCATCTTGGTAAGAGAGGTTTTAAGAGAATGGAGTATTTAGATTGAGTTGTAAAATCTGCAATAGGCATACTTGCTTGTTTGTTTTTGCAAAAACAATAACATTACTACTTGTTTATAGAGAAAAGACTGAAACAAGCTTACACAAAAACTACTAGCATGATATTTTTTGGTAAGGATATTTTTCAATCTATTTCAAAACACAGAAGTCAACTGGTAAATTGAGAACACTCAGAATGCTTTTTTGTTGTGTTGTTGTTGCAAACACAAATAATTAAAGCTGTACAAATAAGTATATAAATAAGCACATCACATATATTAATTCCAGTTACTTATATTAATTCTAGTTACATATGTTAATTCTTGATGCACAATGATGGAAATTCGAAATCTGAACCCACTGGGCTTAAGACTACATTCTCAACAACTGATGCTTCTGTCAGAGAGAATGGGACTGATTTGGGATCAGTGATAGAAGATACATGAATCCAAATGCTCATTTTAAGAAGGAACATTTATTTGATCCAGCATTTTTGGGGTTTTAATGATGTGTCTGGTATTCTGCAAGTTAGAGATGCCAACCCAACCCAAGACCACGAAGCTCTGGTTTTTCCAGTGCAATTGATGAAACATTAAACATTGCTGTTGAAAACATATAACAAGAAGATGAGTGAGTACCTGTAATTGTCCCTAGATGAACTCATACCTTCTTAGTTAATAAGGCAGGGTCCTTGAGGCTAAATGATAAGCTCTTTAAAATATTGCTAGAGCAGCAGAGAAGGGAAAGGTATAGGAGATACTTTAAGGATAATAACATGCAATGCTCGCATAATAATTGGATGATGACACCCAGGCACCTATGACCACCATCCTGTTGCATTATTTTGGGGTTGGGTAAGAAGGAATCAAGTATAGAAATGATTCGCACTGTATTGCTCTAAATCGTAACATACTGAGTGTTCTTTCTTTGTCTCAAAAGCAACTGAGAGTTGAATTCATTTGACTGGGCTATCAAAATTACAGAATTACATTACAAAAGCAGATGCTTCTGAAAAGCAAATATTCCTAAGAGTTGAAGTTTTTTTCCTTTCAATCACTTCTTATTTAGAGCACTTAATAACAGAACGAAAGAAATCTCTTCAAGATATATTTTCTGATCATTGAATATATACTCTTCTCCATAAGCTAAGGTCATCTACCACCTTTTAGCCTTGAAATGTCAAAAGGAAAAAATCACCAGGGAATAATATTACCACAGAATATTCTGGAGACAAGAAAGAAGTTCATGAAGATGTCACTTTTGGTCACATATTGGAGCCATTTCTCTATCTTCTATTTCTGTTACAAAGTCCAGAAAAGATTTTTGTAGAGTATTTCCATAAATTCAAGACACTTTTTGCCACTTAACGTTGATGTCTTCTTGTCATGAAACCATCTGTGCTAAACTCCAGGAATGCCTCTTAACCCAAAGCTCTTTATTATTTTCTTTGACTAAAAGGTATATTAGTTAAAAATGGGGAGTATAAGCATATCCTATTCCGTATCTTCAAACCTGGCAAGTGTTTTCCTCTCAATGGGGGGTGGGGAGAAGGAGGGGATATGGGGGAGGTGGGGGTGGGGGAAGCAGTGTTCCAAACAGGCACATTCTCCTCCATATCTGCAGACCCCCAGATGAGGAGTCAAGGGGAAACTGCAGGTGTTTTCTCCTCTTGGCAACAAGCCTCTTGGTGTGTCTTGTTCTGGAAGTTGCTTTGTATTAAATGGAGTTTCCCATCCAGGAAAATGTCCAATAAATGTCCAGCCAGGGTATCCAACTCCACATCAAAGACAGGAGAGGTGGACAGCCCATAAAAGTCTCTTCCCAAGATGTGGTACATATACACAATGGAATACTATTCAGTATTCAAAGAAGATAAACACATGCAATTTGCAGCGACATGGATGGAATTAGAGGGAATCATACTCAGTGAAATAAGCCAGAAAGAAAGAGAAAACTATCGAATAGTTTCACTTATAACAGGACTATAGGGAAACCAAATAGGAGAGAGACAATGGGGGGGGGGAGCGGGGGGAGGGGAGGATAAGGGCGCAAAATGGAATAGAAAAGAACACAAGGGACCATGGAGATGGATCACGGGTGAATTGGTGGTGGGCTACCCAAGGGGAATACAAAATGTAAAAGACATAAATAACAATAAAAATTAAAAAAAAAAAAAAAACCTCTCTTCCCAGCAGCCTCAATATTTATATTTATACGTTTAGACCCTGGAAATTTTGGCCTCTATTCTCTTTGAAAACACTCATCTCTTACTATGATGAAAACTTCCTTCTAAAGATAGAATTGGACTTTAGTAATTATAAGTCATGTCATATTTATTAGTTATTAGTCCTTTATCTTTGCTCAACCTTTTCACTCAGTTTGCAGTTTTTCCTGCTCCTTCGTTATTTTTGTACCATTAAGTTCAACCAATCTGACCCCTTTTTACTTCCCAAGCAATTACTCTGAAACATGTTGCATACCTCTGACTTAGGCCATCTTATTTCATCCTCCATCTGACCATCTCCTTTCCCACTGGTTAATGACCCATGATAAGGAAAAACAGTGAAATGGAGCTGGGTCTCCACACCTCATAAGTTGCCACAGGGAAGGCCCTCAACCCCCTCCCCTTGCTTTCCCACTTGGGGCATTCCTCAAAGGGAGCAACTTCCGGGTTTTTTTTGGTGTGTGTGAATTTTTTTTAATCTTGTCACTTTGCATTATAACATTATTTCAGTTTCCGATGCACATTATTATAGGTCAACATGTGTATATACTATATTATGTTTCCCACTAAAAATCTAAATCTGCTCTTTGCTGTGCAATTGACCCTTTCACCTGACTTACCCTTCCTCCTAACAGGAGCAACTTGGGTTGTGAATGCAAGTCTGAGCTGTGCCACAGTAGCTCTGAACCAGCTGGAGAAGCCTTGGTTGGGAAAAGCAAAGAAATATGCATGGAAGGATAATGTTTCTCCCAAAGACCTAGGAACTGCCTGCTCTACCTGTACAAATCAGATTTTTGGACATTGTGCAGAAGTCCCATGAAAAGTTCCCTCTAGCTTCATCCTGAAGAGATTTCAGCTTTCCACATATTTTTAGATCATCAAATGTGTCTTTTGGAAAAAGGAATAAAGAGAATTACAGCTAACACTCCAGAGGATGGTCCAGTGATGGGAGAATGGTTGTGATGATAGAATTTGGGAAGGCAGGAGGAGCTCAACAAAGATAAGTGGGTGCCCCACGCAGGCTAATTAACTTAAAAAATTGAACTATTAAAAAATAAATGTAATAACTAAAATAATAAAAAATGCCATGAAGTCCACTGTATGGAGGGGATTTTGTGGGAAATTTTGAAAAATTATCATCAGAGAGTTGTAAAAAACCATGATGGTAGTGGACAGGAAAACTATAATGATTAATACCACTGTACTTTGGTTAAGGGGCATTAAAAACTGGTAAGGTATATCAGGAATGGTCTATGGTACTAGTAAATTTCTATTGCTTGATTAGAGTGATGGTTAACATAAAAAAATGATAAGCTGAACATTTATGATATGTATCTTTTGAAAATGTATATTATTCTTTAAAAGTTTATTGGGGGAAGCACTTCTGGAATGAGAGAATAAGGGGCTCCAAAAAATCCACTCCGCCATAAAAGCAGTTTGAACCATGGAAAAATTATCAAAACAACTTTTTTTAGAACTATGGAAATCAACCAAGACTTGAAGCAGTCTAAGTATTTTTTCGAGAAAAATGGTTGAATTTCAGCATTTCAATTTACATAATTACTATCCCTTTCTCCCCAGCTCCACTCAGCTTTGAAATCCAACAGCCTCACGACTATGGCAGTGTGGAAACAAGCACCCTGGGTCAGAACACATTTGTAGGTCCTTAAATGCCCATCCCCTGAGAACTGTCCTCAGTAGTTGACCCATCTGGCAGTTCTACAAAAGGCTCTTTTCCAGACTTATCTTTATTTGACTTGATTCAGAACTGACTCTGCAAGAATAGCCCTATCCCGGGGCCTCCCTGGTGGAGCAGCAATTGAGCGCTGCTCTGTGGAGCTGTCGGCAGCGCGCTATGGAGTTTGACGCCCAGCCGGGGAGAATGCCACATAGTGCGGCAGACCTCTCCTGCTCGCCCGCTGCTCCCCTCAGCAGTATATTTCTAATCTGCCTGTTCTGGTCCCCGCTCTGTCTCTGGTGAACCCTCTTGCCGCCCCACGCCTCTGGCCTGTACCCCAGCTTGTATGTATAAATAAATAAATCTTTAAAAAAAAAAGAAAAAAAAAAGAATAGCCCTATCCTTACATCTGTTTGCCAAAAACAATGAGCAACAATTGTTTAATATCTGTAGATGCCTGAGAAAATATCTGCAAATCATGTATCTGATATGAGATTTGTATATAGGATATATAAAGAGCTCTTAGAATTCAAAAACAAGTAAAAGCCAAGTGACCCAATTTAAGAAGGATTTAAATATAAACTTTTCCCAAAGATAGACAAATGGCTGAAAGCACATGAAAAGGTGCTCAACATCATTAGTCATCAGGGAATGCAAATTAAAACCACAATGAGATATCGCTTCACACCCACCAGGATGACTGTAATAATAAAGACAGATAATAACAAGTGTGGTGAGGATGTGGAGAAATTAGAACCCTTACACACTGCTAGTAGGAAAGTAAAATAGGGTAGCCATTTGGGATACAGTTAAGCAGTTTCTCACAAAGTTACCCATAGAGTTACCATATGATTATCAATTCTATTTCTAGACACATACCTAAGAGGATTGAAAATATTTGTCCACATAAAGTCTTCACAGTAGCATTGTAATGGTCAAAAATGGAAACAACCCACATCTCCGGCTAATCCAGATGTATGGTTAAACAAATGTGGCCATCCATACTATGGAATACCATTTGGCAATATAAAGGAGTGAACTTCTAGACTATGCCACAATGTAGATAAATAGTGAAAGCATTCTACTAAGTGAAAGAAGTCAGTCACAGAAGACCATATATTGACGTGTTCCTTGATATGGGATGAGGTGCTATCTCATGGGGCAAACACAACATTTTGGGGGATGAATGGTAATTGAGAGCATCCTAGCACACACAACTCAGGTCTTGGAAACAAGGAAGTCTAGGTTGGATCCCAGGCTCTGTCCCTTAGCAATTGTGTTTACTTAATTTTCTCAGTCTAAATTTCATCATCTAAAACCAGAGATAATAATAATTACCTCTTGTTTTAGAGGACTGTAAAAAATCAAGTGAGAAGAGTGTAGGTAATACACATTCCTCACATGGCTAATGTTTGATAAGTATTTTTATGACATTGGTAATATATAGTGAATGCATAGATTTTCAAAAATATCGCATAAGAAAAAAACAGAAAAGATGTTGTTTTAAGACCTCTCAGAAACCCTGAAAAGTTTTGGAACCCCCTTCCACCTTCCCAACATGATGGGAAGAAAGAAGCAAGTTGGTAAAGTGATGACTCTCTCCTTCTCACAGCTCCCATTCCAAACAGCCTTCAGTGTAGCTCAAAACCTACACAAGTATTTGGGGTGTATGGATGTTGGGGGGAGGCTTGAGGAAGGGACTAACCTCATCTTTGGAAGATAAAAGGGACACAAGTAATTTATACCCATGCCAATCAAAAAATTCTCCACCCCTGTTTTATAATGGTGCCATCTTTCTTTGTTCTTCTAATTTAAGAGGAGGATATAGCTCTGAAAATGCAAATTATGTCCAAGTACATAAAAGTAGAGGAGGGTCAACTGAACCTGAACTGGTTCCCATCAGAAGCCATACCTCATGAAAAGAGGAAAAAAGCGTTCATTTTGCTTGACACTTGTTACTAATTTACCTGTAGAAACAAGTTACCATGCTCCAGCACTATAAGAATTGTGCTGGGAAGAATTGTGATTGTTTACGATACAACTTAAATAAAGCAACCAGCACAGAAGCTAGTCCTTGAAAGCAGCAAAATGGTAACCATTATTTCAAACGCCCTTCCTAACCAAGCTCTGCAGCCTGTACCACTGTGAAATAAACCTAATTGAATAGTGCCCTCCAGAGGCCACTGGGAATTCAACTGTGCTGACAGTTGAAAGCCTGGGAAAAGACCAAAGGGAAACACAATTTAATTTTCTTTTACCTATATGCAGAGTCATCACTCCAGCCCAGTGTCCTAGGACTAACTAGAACTTGACCTATTTGCCACCCACCAGCGGCCTCTGGGTCAGGGCTTATTTGTTTGCAAGGGATACTTTCTGAGCACATGGAAATCTTCTGGAAACAAGATGGCTTGGGCGCCGTGGGAACTGGGGCTGGGAACTGCGGCCCCCAAGCCTGTTCAAGCTCCTGTCCCCTCCCTCTCTCTCTGGGGATACTGCCTCTCATCCCTGACCCGCTCTGCATGTTCCTCTAAGGGAACAGCTTCCTCTCGAAGGCTGCCCTTTTGTGACTTCCGGCTTGTGGCTCTGGCTCTCCCTGGACATGATTTCCGACCTGTGTCTGCTTGACCTTTCAGCTCATCTCAAACAGCTAAGCAGCTTGTTCTCTCACTGGCTGGTTTCCAAATTCCCAGGAGCCAGAACTGATAGCCAGTCAAGTACAAAGGTTGGATTTAGTTGATTCATCCCTGGTGGACGGCCAGTGTGGAGAGGCACGGGTGTGTGTGTGTGTGTGTGTGTGTGTGTGTGTGTGCGCGCGTGCGCGCGCGTTTGGGGGCGGGGGCGGGAAGAATACAGCCAGGGTCACATAGTAAAAAACAAATTTAGCACTGGCAGAACTTACACAACTGTGGGATGCACTTCAAAGAGACTATTTTTCTAATAACTGTGCAGTAACAGGTACAGATGTGCTAGGCACTCTACTATGTGCTTTATAAGCATCACCTCACTTAATCTTCACCCCCTCCTATGAAATTTGACTGTTATGATCTCCTACCTTCAGAAGTAACTGCTGATCACAGTGGTTGGTATCTTTCAGTAATTTGTCCCATGCATTTTATTCCCATTTTAAAGATGATGGAACTAAGACTTGAGGCGATATTTACACCAAGATAGTCTGGCTCTAAAGCCTGGCTGTTAATCACCAGCCCCAGTCTACCTCCCCATGCACCCCCTAGGACAAAGGAGATAATGTGGCTGATGCAGAAGAAGCATCAGATTTGGTCTTGAGCTTGGGGAGTCTATAATTGAAGAGAGACAACAGTGACACATGAAATGATTAGCAAAGGACATGAGAATACTGAATTTTGTGCTGCCAATGTATTCATTTTCTGTTGCTGTGTGACCAATGAGCATGAATTTAGAGGCTATGGAACAACACCCACTTTGGAGCTCGTAGTTCTTTAGGTCGGATATACCCTAGCCCAGCAGGATTCTGCTCAGTGTTTCATGAGATTGGCATCAAGGTGTCTGCTGAGGTTTCCACCCACCTCATCTGGGTTGAGGGAGACTTCAGTTCTTTGCAGTTTTAGAGCTGAGCCTCCATTTTCCTGCAGATGTCAGCTAGAGACTGTTCTAGAGTTTGTAGCTTTCTATTGATTCACAATGTGGGTATTTCCTTTTCTCCAGGCCAGATGGAGCCTGATTGTTTCCTCTGCTAAAAGCCAGAGAAAACCATTATTTTAAAGGGCTCATGGGACCAGATCAGGATCACTTAGATGCTCTCCCTTTCTTAAAGCCAACTGTCACATCACATCACCTGATCATAACTGAGTCTTAGGGCACAATTTGATCAGGGGAGTAAAACCCACGAAATTCACAGTCCTAGGGGCAGTGCGGGACATGCACAGGTGGGAGTAGAATCTGATGTCAGAAGCTGCCAGCCACATCCCA